>APFE030297001.1:0-27178 GCA_000404065.3 Pinus taeda
CACTCCATAACAAAAACCAATTCTAAAATGGTAAAGAAAAACCATTAAACAACATTGAGCCATAAATACAATGGAAAAACATGAATGGTGGATATTACATGATACCACTTTCATTAATTTAACAAAAACTAATTCATCTAAGTTAAAACCAATTTTCTTGAATAGTGACTACAAGGAAAAAAATAAAACATTGCTTAATCAAAAACCAATTTGTAAGAGGGTAAAGAAAAACCATTAAGCTGACATTGACCACAGTGAAACAATAATACAATGGAAAAATATGAATGGTCAATAGTCAATATTACATGATACCACTTTCATGATTTTAACAAAAATTAATTTCTCTACAAAATTACTTTAACTAAAAACAATTTTTCTTGGATAATGACAACAAAGAAAAAATAATCAATGATAAAATAACACTCTGATTTTCTTATTTTGCATTTCTATATAAGTGGGAAAAAAGCAAGTTGAATACTAAGAGAGGTTGGTGCCAAACTCGATACACAGATAAAATTAAAGAAGAAATGTCAACCATCCCTAGTACCGTTGGAATTCCATCACTACTACAACGTTCAAAATCCTCATTGCAAATTAGGCACGAAGAAGTAATGTTATTGCTTTCACGAATATGTTCGCCTGTTAGTAATTCCAGCAAAGGGAAGTACAACTTCCTGGACTGGTATCATTAATGGTTGGGGAAATACATGATCTACATGCACTGGAAACAATCACGGTTCCTCGTTTATGTGTACTCGGCATAATGGACAATTCGGCTGCGCTGCCGCCCAGCGGAAGATGCATGTCTGGTGGGACCTGTGGCCGCACCGAAGAACACGTGCCACTTCACCAAACAGAAAATTTTCTTCACAAATTATGCAAAAATCATTATTGGTATTCCCCTCTCGAATCGTTATTTGAGGTAGCTGCAATAGCGGGACGGCTACATCCTGTAACCACCTGAACGATGGAGTAATTGGTATTTCTACCAGGCCTACCAGTTCTGGTGCCTCGTTTATATGTACTCGACATAATGGACAATTTGGTTGCACTGCCGCCCATTCGAAGATGCATGTCTGGTGGTACCTGTGGCCGCACCGAAGATCACGTGCCACTTCTCCAAACAGAAAATTTTCTTGACAAATTATGCAAAAATCGTTATTGGTGTTCCCCTCTCGAATCGTTATCCGAGGTAGCTGCAATAGCGGGGCGGCGACCTCCTGTAACCACCTGAACGATCGAGGTTGCTCAGGAAAACGTTGAGATCGCTCGCTCAATTCTACTATTCTTTGCTCTAACTCCAATTGCATTTCTTCTGAGGGAAAACGAACCCAACGTTCGATAAATTGAAGTATTCTCTCATTTACTCCTTCAGTTTGTGCGCTTCCATCTTCAGGTTGAGGATTAAGAGTCTGCCATCGTTCCTCAAGCTCCCCCAGTGCTCTTATAATCTCTGCTATTTCAGTTGATAATTCTCGATATTCTCTTTCTTCGCTGCGTTGTTGTTCTGCTCGTTGTTCTTCCATTTCGCCGATTTCTAAATATCCAACCCAATCAACCATCGAAAAACAGAAATACCTTTGCTACTCTGCCCCATTTACTCAAAATCAATCGAGACTAATTAATAGTGGAAAATACAAGCAAATTGTTTGCGTGTGTCGGCGGCCTGGGCGTCCGTCATGATGACTTCATGATCACTGCGTTGGTGTGAGTCCGCTAAGATGGTGGTGGAGGAACATTCATCCAATCAAAAGTAATCAAATTTCTAAACATTATTTTGAGTCTAACTGAATACGTCTACGTATACCATTTGTACGTTTGATAGAGAACAGCTAAAAGGTACTTGGGCTGGATTTGATATATTGTTAAAAAATAAAAAAGTAGATAAAGGAGTTCGTTTTCAAAATATATAATTTTTATTATGTTTGTATAGAAAATATGTTATTGAAATATTTTTACAAGTTAAAAATAATAATAATAATTAATTTATTGTTGAGTAAATTTATTAATGAAATTTAGTAAATATGGATTTGGACATATGTATTAAATTATTTATAATTATTGGAATATGGGAATTTTGTTAAGAGAGAATTTTAGAATAAATTGTGTGGATATTTGAAAGCTCTATGTTTTGAGTGGACACTTCACCCATTTTTAAATACTAAAAAATTTATAAAGATATTTAGACAAATTTTTTTATTGCAAAACTTTAAATTTGTATTTTACTTTCTATCACTATTTTAAAAATAGAAATGGATTCAACTTCATCAAAAACCATGGGGAAAAAACGAAATGAAGATTATGAATGTTGACGATGTTGCTCAAGTTGATAGAGGAGATTCTCACGTTACATAAGTCTATAATCATCTTCCCATTTAAAATTTTCGTGATGAAACTTAATTTCAAAAGCTTCTTCAACACTGGAGTCATAAGGTGTTTAAACAAGTGTTTGAAAATGGAAATTTTGGAAATGTAGTAGTATTTTGTGTCTCTTATGTCTTTTTTGAGACAAACATTGAACATTGAGATAAACTCACGAGATGTATGACTTACCATAGGAGAAAGGAGTTTAATAAGTTGTTGTAGTCATAGTACTAGGCATATCCTACGCATAATCAAATAAGTATTTTAGTGTTTTGTGAGGTTTAAATAAGGGTTTAATATTCTTTTTAACTAAGAATTCAGAAATAAGGTTAATGTTTCCTTGGATTTAGGGAAGTGAAATGAGAGCCTATGGAAGAGAGCTATAGTTTTAGGGTTCATATCCCCATACTAGGCCTTGTTAATTTAGAAAATGGAGTGGCCATTGGACATTAGGGCTTCCATAAGGTGATTTTTTCTAATGGTATTTCATTTTTCATTACCAAGCAAGATTCTACATGCACTTCTTTTCTCAAACCACACATACCCACCAAGTTGGAATTAATATAAGTATAGTTAGATCCAAGATTAATCAAAATAGAAACAACTTGATCAAAAAGCTTACCCTCCATCCTAATGATCGATGTCTCATGATCTGCTTGCCTAGTCTCCATAGATCCATAAATCTGCAGAATGCTATGATTAACATCACCAACTGTATGCGCCTCATGAGCACTGTAGATATGCAGTCTACCACCACTATGATACCACACACAATACCTCTTACAATGATCCTTACCACATATCCAACAATGTAATGGTTCCCTACCACCGCTTCTAGCGTGCTGCATTCCATGTCCCTTCTCAGTTGTATTAAATCTCTTTTAAGGTACTGCATTATCTTTCTCCCTTGCATCTTGAGTTTTTCCTCTCTTAGGTAGTTGTTTTCCTTTACCTTTTTCGTTTCCCTTCAAGTCATGCTTCAGCTCATCTTTGCGCTTCGAATGCTTATAACAACACTTCGACTTTCAGATGGCCTCATCCAATGATCCAAGCTCATCGAACTCAATTTCATCTATATATGCAATTGGAAATCCAGAGATGAATGTATGAGACTGAAAAAAGTTATCCTTTCTTTCATGTTTTCTAAGTAATGCAATCTAAAGAATTTCCTCATGATAAGCAACCAAGCCTCCACATCTTACAGTTTTTTCATCTCTCCATCAAAGGTAGGTGGCTTTCCCTTCTTGAACTCATATGGAAAGTATCCCCTACCATTCCCTCTGGATGGATGATAATGATGACGATGATGATGTCTATGAGAAGTAGAACTAGAGAAACACCAATGTCTGTCACCGCTCCTATTTGGAGTGTCCAACTTCTTGGCATCCCTGATAGTGTCAGATCTATCTGAACTATGTCTACTATGAGACCTGTTGCAATATTCCCCACTGGTTATGTCCTCATGTCTATGGTTGATTCGAAGAGGTCCTTTTCGCTACAAATTTGAAAAAATCTAAAGTAATATTGCATTCACCTCTGTTTGTCTATCTTGTGCCTCCATGCTTTTGTCATCGTCTGCTTTGCAACTCCTTATTTCTTCCTTTAGGCTTCTTAATGTGTCTACCAAGTCAAAAGAGTTCCCCACACCACGATGCCCATCTGACGCATAGGGATATTCTAAGTAGTCTACTACCTTGCTAGCCATCTGATCTCTTTCCTGCATGTCATACTATGTCACATAAACCAAATCATTATAAATCAATGTACCTTAACATAACTCAAGGAGGATACCGTGTCTACAAGATCATCAAATCAGCGAGATGCATGTACAACATAACCATAATGACATATAAACATATATCAATAAGTGCATCAAAGCATAACCATTATACTAACTAAGGTCCAATCATCAACGCAAAGTCATATCAACAGTGAACGTTATGACCTCATGCATGACAATAGCAAATACTCGAGTATATTGATGAGCGACTGTATTGAAACAAGGATGCTGCAACTCTTGGGCTACCAGTTTTACTTATCAACCGAGGGTTCGTACAAACTTAAAGGTGATAGTGCTATACGCACAAGTAAAAGTGAAGGTCCTGCCTGTTGTCATTGTTCATCCGGCGAGAGATCCAAGGAGTGCTAAGCCAAACCTCTATATAGTAAGAAGAAGCTTGATTCTTTAATGGAGGAAGAGAAAATCTATTCTAAAAGAGCTACTCTACTGCAGTAATGAGGAAAGAAACATGTAATGCTTTGTCACACCATATCCTAATTAACCATTTAAACAACTATGCAAAGCAGAATTGTTAAACAACACTAACCTAATGATACTATCTAAGTTAGAAAAATCAAAAGCATCAAACCATACTAATGTGTGAGCAAGAAAACTAAACTAAATTTGCTTTCACTTTTTTTGTGTTTTTTGGTAAAATCAAGCATACAATTTAATTGTTCTTGTGGATGTGACAGGTGGATGGAAGATGGTTAAGGATGGCTAAAAGGATTATGGAGTGAATGGATGGGGTGGAAGGGTTGTGGGATGAGTTTTGTGACTTCCTAGAGGTTCCCCATCAACTTGGCCTCAAAACAAGTTGTTACAGGAAATCGTACAACATGTACTAGAAACCTACATGATGATCATGTAGGAATTACAAGAAACCTATAGGATGTGTCTGAGAGCTAATTGTGAGATGTTGGAGGTGTTGGGAAGCTGGAAAAAGGTGTGTGATGAGTGGAAGAAGGTGCTAGAACGTCTAGGAACACTCAAGAGTCCACATCCAAGAGAAGAGATGGCTTGATTCACTCAATGTGTCTAGGGGGATTTCAATGAAAAAGGACAAAAACTAGTGAGGGTGATGGTGGAACAAGAGATGGTTAAGGTTGACGAGGTGGAAGATGGATGCTAGTGATGAGGTATGGAGCTCCTCCTGAAGTACTTGCAGTGCCTAAAACATGTGTGTCTTTCAAGAACTATGCAATAAGAAACATCTTCATAAGCTAAAAAAGGATGAATCAATTGCCCATATTATGCATGAAGAAAGTGTTGAGGGAAATGAGAACATGATTGAGATCTTATACCAAAAATAGAGTAATGGAAAAAGATGACAATGAGGTGAACCAACTCTTGAATCAAGACAACAAACTCCAAGTCTCATGCAAGAACTAAAAATCTGTGTTTCTGGGACTGCTGAAGGGTCTCTTCCTCAAGTCATGGTCCCCAAGGGAGGAAGTGAGGTCGAGGCACCTGCTTACAACCTTGTGGTGATTCTTTTTCTTCTTACTAACCTGCTAACTGGAAGAGGGCACAAATGGAAGCAAACTGACATACAATCAATCTAATCTATACTTCTCTAATGGAAACGCAGCTACTTAAGCAAATGAACAATCAAACTATGAATCTATCCTAACATACATGTACAATAAAGAGGAGCCTTAGCTGCTAGGGTTGTGCCCTAACCCAAGAGCTTTAGCCCTCTGAGCTAACTCACTAGTGGCTCAAAACAAAACTCATTCTTATTATCAAAACAATGGATTACACCAAAAATTGTCACAAGTCTTGCAACTCGAAAATAGAGTAGAGTTTTACAATAAAAAATTGGAATCCTATTGAGGTCCTAGGCCTCTCTACTTATACATCTAAAGTCTCCAATGAATTCCTTAAAATTAGGGGGGCTTGGCTCCCAAACTCAAGATAAACTAGTGCTTTGTCTTTCACCTTCTCGATTGCCTTATAATGTTCATGATTTCGTTGTTTGCACTTTGAGTTGATCGAGGAATATTCAAATGGAGTGGTAGTAAATGAGGAGGATTTACCTTCTATAATTCCTCTCCCTTGTCCCATACATGTTTTGACCAAGGTATTTGGAAAAATTCCTTGCTTTTATAATTTAATCGTACATTAAATGTACATTAGAAAACAAAGCAAAATATCCAACTCTAACTCATCTCATAAACAAAATATGATCAAAATTATGCAATAAGTTGTGAGAATAGTTGGTTTGACTAGGCTAGGAGGTGAATTAAGGCCCATATAAATACCCAACGATGAGGCTCATCATCACGCCCTACCGAAAGCGTTGCTCATCCTCTGAGCAACTTAGTCAATGTCGATGTCCTTCATGGCTCTGGTAGCCTCTCTAACATCCCATGCCTACGCTATGGTCTCTTCTTCTTGTTCATAGAAGCATGCTTCCTTTTCTACTTCTTCCCACTTCCTCTTTTCCTCCTCTTGTTTTCTCCCTTCTAGCATCCCTAGGAGTAGTGGTGGACTAAGTTTTAGGCCTATCCAATAGATCTTCAACCCTTGCATTGATTTCTGATACATAGGTGTCCTATTAAGTGCCTCTCTCAACCATTGAGGGGAGTGATATTCCCTAATCTTCACTCTGTGTGGAAGTGTGTTCCATCTCCTTAGGCAACCATGCATATTTTCATCTCCTAGCAGCCTAAACATATCCTAAAAATGTGAAATTGCTTTCTCCTGGGAAGGAAGATATCTAGGTGCTAGCTGAAGATCATTTGCAATCAAATTATGGGCGTTGATTATGGCCATGGAGTTTGATTGTTCAGCTCTGATGAAAAGCGGTTCATTTTTCTCTTTGGTTAATATTCTTTTCATCTCTGCAACCCTTGACTCCTCATGGTTCATCCATAATGCCAAAGCCATTAATTGTAGATCTCTTAACTTGGCATTAGGATCCCAAACATTCGTGTCTGTGAGTTCCCTATTCTACAAATAAAACTCAGTCATGTTGGCCCTATCCTTTAGTGTAATTTGATCACAAAGATCAATAAGCTTCCTGTAGTCCTCAAATGGCATTTTTCCCCTTTGTGCTAGTCTTTTAATCTAAAACTGTAGCCATTGTTATTTGAGGTAAAAGCATAGGATTTAGCTAGCACCCTACACTGGATGGACTCTAAGGAGAGGTTGGCCATACATGATAGTTGGTTTTCTCTTTCCCGTAGTTGTCCCCTCAGCCCTGCATTTTCCCTCTCAAGTTGATCTCTCATTATTACTTCTCTGTCCCTTCAACCACTTTGCTCTTTTCCCATTTATTTGAGCTTCTCTTCCATGTGTCCAATGTCTTCCACCCCTTTTGACTTGGCGATGTGCATCCATCAGTGGGTTCCAGGCTTCCCCTTCTAAAGTTTGAAAAATAATGGGAAGGCAAATTTTTGAGGTATCACCCTCCCTCCTTCAATAAATCAGTAGTAGGAGTCTAGGTTAGGTTGGGAGCTTGGTTCCTTTGTTTTAGGGCCTTCTTCTTTTGTTTGTTGCAACTCCCCTACCTTACCTTCCAAATTTTGTGCTTCTTGTAGTTTTTGTAGAGTATCCAGTAGGACTATTTTTTCTTCTTGTAGTTTTTCCTATGGATCCTGTAAGATGGACTTACCCTTTAAGGAATTTGATTTGCTACTAGGCCTCCTTACATAGGTGATTGGTGACTTAAGGGAAGGAATTTTGTCAATTGGTGTAGGGTAATCTTCAATCTCAATTGGAATTTTTGTTGATACTTGTGGCTTCCCTTGTTTGATTCTTGTGCTCTTTATTGTTCTGAAATATAGTGGGGCTTGCCTCCTTCTTTCACCTTTTTGCTTGACTGGGGTGCTAAGAGAAGTGAGCGGAGTTTATGCCTCCCTCTCAGTAACCTCTGGGACACCCTATGTGGCTCCTCTTTGTGTTCTTCCTTTTCTATTTCAGTGCCTTCTTCCTCTCTAATTTCCTTATCTCCTTCCTCTTGTTGTTCTTCCTCATCTCCATCCTTTGTTCCATCATTCTCCTCCTTCTCTTCTCCCTCTTCTTCTTTTGCTTCATCATGTTCCTCTACATCAATTTCTTCTTCATCCATCTCATCCCTATCTAGCTCTGTATGTTCTTCTTTTTTTGCCTCCTGCTCACTAGCAGCAGGACTAATATCATAAGTGAGGGTTTTGATGTCATCCTTTGCTCGTAAGTCTCTGAAGACTAACCATGTTATAGGGATTCTGAGGTTTTGGAGGGCATCATCAATGAGGATCCTCATCAACCCATGGTGAGCCAATTTTTGGGTATTCCCTTCATTTACTTTGTTGTTCGAGTCTATGAGTGATTACATCAAGAAATAGGGTATGTTGACTCTTTGGTGAACTGGTGTTTCTACCTCAATTCTTAATTATTCAAGGATCCTAAAATGGTAGCCATAAACAACACTATGTCTACCCTCACATGAGATATATTTGATGAGTTGGTAGCCTACCTCACTCCATGGGTATGCCAAACTATCCCCCATTACTCCATCTTTTTCCTCTCTGGGTTCTTCACCTTCTAAAAGGAATTTCCTTTTAGCCACCTGATTGTTTCCTTTGTCTTCTTTTCTCCATGGAATTCCTAGGGAAAGTGTGGTGACCCTACTATGAGCTCTAGGGTGAGATCTGTAGTGGGCCCTATACCTAAAATAGTGGCATGGATTCTTCTATGTGGAGTGATGGAATGAGGAAATTCTTGAGCCACCTCATCATCATACCATGTGAATTTTTTTAGAAAACCTATCCAATTGTGTCTTCTAAAGATTTCAAGAACTTGCGGGTGTTGTTGTATCTTCACAATATTTTTGGGTTCTCTCCTATTAAATCATCTTGTCATTTTACTTGTGAGGCTTCAGGAGAAAATGAGAGGGCTGACACAAAAATTTTAAATTCACGAGGCAAACAGAGTTTACTGTGTATGTAATTCACCTCCCACGATAGCTAAATTCACTAGATTTTAGGGCATTTCTAGTTCATTTGCTTGTATATGGTGATGGATTTTGATAGCCTACCTCTTTAGAATGGTGGCAATGGAAAATTCCCGTGATATTCCCTCTTGAACTCTTCTTTTCCTATCTTGTAGACTACCTTTGTGTATCGTGTAGATTGATCCTGTAGACTATATCCTATAGACTCTTCCTGTAGGAACTCCTGTGGGTGCTCCTATAGAAATTCTCTTGCAGAACGATGGATCCTTGCTTCCGATGGGTGGCCAGAGTTATGAGAGGGACTTAAGTTAGGGATTTTCGAGGAGGTAAAATGCATGAATGCATGCAAATGATGTTTACTTCCACTTATGGTGTTTTAGGGTGAGGTGGTGTTCTGGCAGCAGAGGTACATTGCTATTTTTGGATTGCTTGTCCCCACTACTACCTCATCATTACCCACTCCTCGTGATCAGATGCCATCTCATACATCTATAGTTAACCACTTCTTGTCCTACTCCTCCTCTACCTTTGAGTTGACTACAGCCACGTGTGAGAGGACACCCGATTTTGCATTTGATGGCTGAACAAAGATGGCCAAGTTAACAGCTGACCTTTTCACTTATAAACCAACTATCTCGTAACTTTTACAACTTTTTATTAAATTATGCACATGAGTCAGTGAGTGAGATACTTACCTGTGGTTTCGATGTCATGCTGCAATTGTCGAAGATTAGGGGTGTTTTGTTGTTTATTTGTTGCATGGTTATTCTTCTTCCTCCTCTTCTTGTTTGCTGATGGTTTCTAGGATTTTGCAGGTACTTTTGACTGTAGATCTCATGTTGCTACTTCTTTGGAGCTCCTGGATCATCCTAGTGAAGACCTCTAGTTGATGATTGACATTCTGTGGGATAGGCTCCTACAGGATTCGCCACAGGATGTCCTGTAGTTGCTTCTCCGTCAGAATTCCTTAATCATGTCACTGGCTGTGGCTATGAGGATGGTGCAATGAATGGACAGAAGGAATAGGAGTATGTGTGGAGCAAGGGACATTCAAATAATGCTCTTACTCTCCTCTATTTTTCCTTTTTTTTTTCTCTTTTTTCATAACTCACAAAAATTGATCTCTTTTTGTTTTGAATGGTGAGTGCAGGGATGGCGATAATGGATGATATGAGGTGTTAAATCATGTCTAGGATGAATTTTAGGGACCTAGAAAACCTAGCATGTGCCCTCGGATTGCCTCCTATAGGCTTTCTTGGTCATTGTAATTCGTACAGAATCATCGTGTAGGTTTTGAGGGGATCCTAGAGGAATACAAGGGATCTTATAGAAAACACAATCTTCACATAAATTGAAGAAATGGAGTTGAAAAATGATAGGAATGATGGAGCGATGCATGGTATGGAGTGGAGGATATGGATATGTGTGAGGCAGGGTTCCCTTTGGATCCTCTTCTTTCTCCTTGAATGTCTTTCTCGCCCAACTACAATTAACAAGTATATCTTTTTCTCTCTCTTTTTATTTTTTTAAAAACACCTAGGCTACCTTAGAGATGTTTTCACCCTAAATGTTTTCCCTAGCTACCTTAAGGAAGGATTTCACATTGGGATCTTCTTATTCTTTTCTTTCTTTCATCAATGGGCTTCCTCCTGAGGTTTTCAACCCAAGGATGGGACTCAGGTGCCTCATGGGGGTTTTCACCTGAGTCCTTATTTTTTCTTTTTCTTTTTTAGTGCCCTGATGAGGGAGGAGCTGGAACTTGCTCTACCATCATCACTTCTTTATTGATATTGTCAATGAACTCTTGCTTTGATAAAGGCATCTTTTACATTTTCAATCGGTGTTCATTGATAAGAAATGGAATGGGTCCTTCATCTATAGTTCTGATTTGCACTGAACCATTATCATGACATCTCTCCACCACTTATGTTCTAAGCCATCTTGTCCATAGCTTGCCCTTGAAGCCTTTATACCTTGAATCATATAACAATGTTGAATCACCGTCTTGAAATTGCTTCTCCTTAATATGTTTATCATGCCAGATCTTCCTCTAAAGCTGAATTATCTATGTATGTAGGAGGGCCTACATTCTAAATTCATCCAAGCCATTCAATTGGAACAATCTTTCTTTCTGTGCATGACTGAGATCCAAATCTAGTTGGTCTTCCATCCTCAATGTGTTATATTCAAACTCAGTGGACAACAAAGCCTTTTTCCCATAGACTAGCTCATAGCGTGTACATATAGTGATGGTCTTCCATGTGGTAATATAGGTCCAAATGGCCTCAACTAGTCTCTCTACCCAATCCTTCTTGTTGCTTTTGACTACCTTGGTTAAGATTCCCTCTAGTTCCCTCTAGTTCCACTTTCCCATTAGCTTGTGGAAGATAGGGAGTGGAGGTCTTATGCTTGATTTTGTGATGGTTGAGTAGTTATTCAATCATGTTGGAGGTAAATTGGCTGCCTTGGTCTGTGACTAGCTCTCTAGGGTACGCAAATTTGTAGAATACATTCTCCCTTAGGAGATCAGCCACCTTCTCTTTTGTTGGTGCCTTCATTTCCTTGGTTTCAGCCCACTTATTCAAATAATTAGTGCATACAATAATGTAATTTTTTTTTCTTTGGAGGGTTGATAGGCCGGATGAAGTCCATGCCCCACTTGTCAAATGGATCAAAAGTCACTTAAGGCTGTAGGGACATTTCATCTCTTGGAGTAGGTTTTCCCATCCTGTGGCACTGATCAAACTCACTAGTGTACTTTTTCACATCATGATGAAGAGTGGGCCAATAATAGCCTGCTTGTAACACTTTCAATGTTGTCCTCTTTATTGCAAAGTGACCTCCATAAGGCCTATCATGACAGGTCAGAAGGATCTCAAAAACTTCCTCTTCCCTTACACACCTTCTCAAGACTTGATCTGGGCCAAGTTTGAAACGATTGCCCCCAATCCGGGTGGAGGGGGCACTTTTCCTGACTATCCTTCTCTTTTCTTTGGAGGGCATGTTTGGTGGGGACTTTGTTGATACCAAATAGTTTGCTATATCAGAAAACCATGGAGAGAGAACTAGAATAGGAAATAAGTTCTCATCTAGTAACTAGTCATCCACCATTCGTTCTTCACCTGCAAGAAGATTCACCCTAGATAAAAAGTATAAAACAATGTTTTCTTTGCTAGGGTTATCAACAGTGGTTAGAACAAACTACTATAATAAAAGAAACCACATTATAATTCGAGAATTTACATCTGATTTTTTCATTAAATATTTGATTGCAACATGGTTAGTATGCACAAATGTTTGATATAATGTAATGTAATTCCTAAATTTTTCTAATGAATGCATAACAGCCAAGAGTTCCTTTTTGGTCACTCTATAATTTAGCTCATCCTTTAACAAGTTCTTACTGATAAAATAGATGGCATAGGGCAGTTTCTCCTCTACCTAACCTATGGCTGCTCCAATGGCTTTGTGTGAGGCATCAACATGAATATGAAAAGGGAGGGCCCAGTTTGGGCCTCAAAGAATTGGTGCAGTGATTAACTTACCCTTTAGAATGTCTAAGGCCTCTTGATAGTTTTTTGACCATATAAAATCAAAATCTTTAGCCAACAACCCAAATAAAGGAGAGGCCAACTTGCTAAAGTCCTTTATGAACCTTTTGTAGTACCGAGCTAACCCCAAGAAACTCTTGACATCTCTCTACTTTTACGGAGCTGGGACCCTTTGGATGATTTCTATTTTGTTCTGGTCCACTTGTAGTCCTTATTGAGATATTGAATGACCTAGCATGGTCCCTTCAGTCATTAAGAATTCACATTTTTCCAGACTGAGAGACAGGTTCATTTCAATGTATTTGTGCGATACTTTGCCTAGGTTAGTCTGGGTTCTTTGAAATCAAAGCCTTAAGGTGTAAAATCATCTATGTAAACTTCCACCTCATCACGCACTAATTTGGAAAAAATACTCAAGACTTCTCTCTAGAAAGTGGCAGGAGCATTGCATAAGAAAAAGGGAAGGAAACTATAGGAAAAAGTACCCTAAGGATAAGTGAATGTGGTCTTATATTGCTCTTCTAGGAAGATTTGGATTTGGTTGTACCCACTAAATCCATCTAGGAAAGAAAAAAAATTTTTCCTTGCTAGGCCATCTAGCACTTGGTTGATGAACGGTAGGGGGAAATGATCCTTCTTTGTGATTTTTTTCAACTCCCTATAATCGAAAAAAATCCTCCACTTACCATTTTTTTGGGGAACTAACACTAAAGTAGAGACCCACTCACTATCAGAGATAGGGTAAATGAATCCTGCATCTAGTAGTTTTTGAATTTCTTCTTTGACTACATCTTTAAGAGTTGGATTCATCCTCCTTTGTGGTTGTTAGAATGGCTTGCAACTTTCTTTCATGTATAGGTGGTGGGTACACACTGAGGGGTGTACTCCCTTCATTTCCTTGGAACTCGAAGCAAATGCTTCTATATTTCTCTCAACATGTTGCATAGCTTTTCCTCTTCGACAACAGAAAGAGATAGATTAATTTCCAAGGTTTTCTCTGGGTTGAATTCTATGGTTTTGACACGAAGTGGGTTGGAATTGGGCAAGCATAACTCAATTAGATGATTGTTCAGGGTTTCCCTTACTTCTTCTTCTAATGGTAATGAACCAGGAGTTGGACTTTGGAGCAGGTGTTTAATTAAGTCATCCTCATCTTGTTGTCATCCTCCTATGGGTTCCTCCAAATCATAAAGTTGGCTAGAATAAACCTCATCTTCTTCCTCTTCCAACAACCATAAAGGTAAATCATGATCTAGAGAAGGTTGAGCAAGAGGGTATAGGACCAATTTTTTCGACATATGCCCATTCTTGATGGTCATATTCCCAGCTCTGCAGCTAATGCAAGCATCGGTTGTGGCTAACCATGGCCTCCCAAGGATGAGAGGATAAGAAGTAAGTTTAGCCTCATGTGGGAGAACTAGAAAACATACAAGGTACTCTGAGGAGTCAATGGAGACCATCACATCCTCCACAATTCCCTCAACGGTGACTATGGAACGATCTGCAGGTTGCAAAACTATTGTCATCTTTCCTAATGACCCTTGGAGGTTGAGTTTGAGAATGGTGTCCTTGGTCATCACATTAATGGCAGCCCCAAGATCGATCAGAGTGTCTCGGGCAATGGTGCCATTGGTGTGCACATCTACTATAGGGATTCCACTGTCCAAATATTTCAGACATCTTACCTACTCCAACATTAAGTCAGATAGCTTCCCAATGACATTAATGATAGGGGCATCCCTTTTTCTTATTCCCATATGCTTGAACCATTTATCGTTAATCAACTTATTTTAAATGGGAACATCTTTTATTTCTTGGAGAAGGGGGATCTTTACACATATATTTTTCAATTCTCCCAAAAGTTCAATTTCTTCTGGGGTAGGTTCGACTGGTTGAGCTAATCTCTAAGGAAAGGGTGGATTTACTTTAAGATTCCTATACCTCTTTCTTCCTCAACTTCCCTATGTGGATGGGGAGGTTGGTTATTCAGAAGAATTCTCCCATATCTGAGGTTGATCTCCTAGATTTCTATAACATAAGTTATATATGATGTCTCTCCACTGTATACTTGTTGAGCCTGCCTATTGTTCAGGTTTGAATTTGGCTAGGCAGGAACCTAGGGTTGCCTGGGTGGGGTAAATTCTAGGAGTTGTGGTTGGGTAGGTGGTGAAGGCAATAGGGCTAGAGCAATGTTATATTGGGGCCTACACCCCTGGAGTGATGTACTCCATTGAGGTTGTGGTGGAGTGTAAGGTTTAAATGGCTAGATGGCTGGCTGGGAATGATACTAAGATGCATAGGAACAAGGAGGGCGGGTATACCAGGAAGGATGAGAAGGGGGTCCCCATGAACATATAACCATGGTTTGGTTAGGGTTGTAATATGCATGGGATGACCCTTGCATGCCCTGTTGTTATGGTTTAGGCCCAGGAGGTCTCCTTTGGTTGATGTAGCAAAGCTTCTCAGTGACCCATTAGATCCTTGATATACCTGCATTGAGTCCAGGTAAAGAAGGTCACTTATCTATGGAGTGGTTTTCTTCACAAACTGAGCAAATCTCAATACAATTCAATGGACATTCATTCCTAGGATGCCTCCTAGTGCATCTAGGGGAAAAGATGGCCAAGGCTCTCTCTACTTCCTCTTGCTTCCTTTTAATGTTCATGGTGTATAATTATAAGGCAAGCATTTGCAACATCTCACTTTTGAAATCTTCCAGCATATTTCCAATTTCACCCTTGATGGATGAGTTGGAAGATGATGTACTGGCTATATGTTGACTACCCCTACCCTTCTTCATGGCTACCCTAGAATGGTTTCTAAAGTTAGTCTTGATATCCTCATAGGGTGATTGGTAGATATCTCCTCCTGCTAACAAATGTAAGGTATCAAAAGATCTTCCCTTACTCCTATGAGGAGGACCAACATTAGTGACTTGGTGTCAAGTGTGCACCTAGCCCTTTTGTAACTAAGTTGGAATCTTTCTTCATAGTCTTCTAAGGATTGATCGTGGACTATGGTCATCCTAAAATTTCTTCTTTAGTATCCTTCGACCTATAATAGTCGGAATATTTGTTGTTAAAATCATGTTGCATATGAGCCCAAGTTGTGATGCTATCTCTAGGTAAACCCACGAACCAATGTAATGTTACATCCTTGAGGTTAGATGGAAATAGTTTTAATTTTTGTTCATCATCTCTATATTCATAGGTTCAGCATATAAAAACAAACTCAAATAGGAAAGTGTTGGGGTCCTCTGTGGTTAGACCATGGAAACGAGGTAGGGTAGAGCGGCTTATATTCTTCATTTTAATGTCCTCGTTGCTTTCCCTAATGGGGAAGTCACTTTCAACTCTCTCTCTATTCCCTTTCCATTTTGGTCTTAACCCATTGGCTGAATAGGAATGGGTTCTTCTTCTTCTTCTGCCCCTGCAGGTTCTTCAAATATATCAGGTTGCTCACCTAAAGGTTCCTCTAGTTCACTGAAGAAGAGAGAAGGTTGGTTGTTGGATGCAGTGGGGGTATTTGGCAAGAATTTCCCTAAATTATCCCTATTCCTACGAGGCATGAAACAAAATTTTTATGGGTTTGTTTTTGTAGTATTTTTTAAGATGGAAAGTACTTTGCAGAAATGAAATTGTTGATTGAATGAAAAATCACTGACATAATGAAGAAGCTACTTGATGAAGTGAAATTCTACTTGCAAAATCGGAAGGAAAGCAGATAATGAAAGATGAAAGGAAGGGAGCTACTAGATTACTTTTGCAAAAGTAAACTAATGGTAGAAAATTGAAGACAATAAGTAGAATAAAAGAAAGCAATAACCACATTCTACTGAGACACCTCCCTGGCAATGATGCCAAAAAGTGATAATCTCTAGTATTGCAGTAAGGATGCTGCCACTCTTGGGCTACTAGATTTACTTATCAACCCAGGGTTCGCACAAACTTAGAGGTGACAATGCTATATGCACAAGTAAAAGGGAAGGTCCTACTTGTCACTGTTCATCTCGAGATAGACCCTAGGGGTTCGAAGCCAGACCTCCATAGAGTCAGAATAATCTTGGTTATTTAATAGAAGAAGATCAAATACATTCTAAGAGAGATACTCTACTGCAATAATGAGGAAAGCAACATGTAATGCTAAATCACACCATATCTTGATTAACCATTTAAACACCTATGCTTAACAAAATTGCCAAATAAACACTAAACTAATGCTGCTATCTAAGTTATAGAAGTAAAGATCATGAAAGCATACTAATGTGTGAACAAGAAAACTAAACTAAATATGTTTTCACTTTCTTTTTTTTTTCTGCTTTTTTGGTGGTTGAAGATAGATAAAAGGCCTATGGATTGATTGGATGGGGTGGAAGGGTCATAGAAATCTTTTTGTGACTTCCTAGAGCTTCCCCATCAATTCAACCTCAAAACAGGCTGTTTCAGGAAAACATATTGGATGTACTAGAAACCTACATGATTATCCTATAGGAATTACAAGAAACCTACAGGATACAACCAAGAGCTAATTATGGGATGTTGGAGGTGTTGGGAAGCTAGAAAAAGGTATGTGAAGAGTGGGATAAGGTGTTAGAAGGTCTAGGAAGACTTAGGAGTCGATATCCAAGAGAAGAGATGGCTAGATTCACTCAATGTGTTTAGGGGGATTTCAATGGAAAAGGACAAGAAAACTAGTGAGGGTGATGGTGGAACAAGGGATGGTTACGGTTGATTAGGTGGAAGATGGATGCTGGTGATGAGGTCTAGACCTCCTCCTAAAGTACCTACAGTGCTTAAAACATGTGTGTCCTCCAGAAACTATGCAACAATATGCATCTTCATAAACTAAAAAAACATGAATCAATTGCCCATATTATACATGAAGAAAGTGCTGAAGGACATGAGAACATGAGATCTTATTGCAAAAATAGAGTAATGGAAAAAGATGACAATGAAATGAATGAAATACTAAATCAAGACAACAAACTCCAAAGCTCACGCAGGAACCAGAAATATGTGTTTTTGGGGCTACTGAAGGGTCTCTTCCTGAATTCATGGTCCGAGAGGGAGGAAGTGACGGCAAGGCACCTGCTGAAAACCTTGTGGTGATAATTTTTCTTGTTGCGAACATTCTAACTAAAAGAAGGGACAAATGGAATCAAACTAACATACAAACAATCTAATCTATATTGCTGTAATGGAAATGCAGCAACTTAAGTAAATGAACAATCAAACTATGAATCTATGCTAACATACATGTACAATAAAGAGGAGCCTTGGCCGCCAGGGTTGGGCCCTAACCCAAGAGCTTCAGCCCTCTAAGATAACTTAGTACTAGCTCAAAACAAAACTCATTCTTATTATCAAAACAATGGATTACACCAAAAACTATCAGAAATATTCCAACTCAAAAATATAGTAGAGTTTTACAATAAAAAATATGAATCCTACTGAGGTCCTAGTCCTCTCTACTTATACACCTGAAGTCTCTAACGACTTCCTTAATATTAGGAGGGCTTAGCTCCCAAACTCAAGATAAACTGGTGGTTTGTCTTTCACTTGCCCGATTGCCTTCTTGTCTTCATGATTTGGCTATTTGCACTCCGAGCTGACAGAGGAATATTCAAATGGAGGAGTAGTAAATGAGGAGGATTTACCTCCTATAATTCCCCTCCCTTGTACCGTTCGATTTTTGACCAAGGTATTTTCCAAAATTCGTTTCTTTTATCCTTTAATCTTGCATTAAATGCACATTAGACCACAAAGAAAAATATGCAACTCTAAGTCATCTCATAAACAAAATATAATAAAAAATATGAAATAAGTTGTGCGAATAGTTGGTTTGACTAGGCTAGGAGGTGAGTTAATGCCCATATAATTACCCAATTATGAGGCTCATCATATACACATCACCTCATGCAATTATCCACCTGCATAGGGAATCCCTAATCAACTACACATACACATAACCAAATGTAGGTGAGCATAAGAAATCAATTCTTGTAATCAACCTACAAGACTAATGCATGTAATCAAATAACCAAGAATGCAACCCAACATACAAGGATGTAATTAAGTTTCCTATATTTGTATAACTTGTCATATACCCATGAAAATGCATTCCATAAACCGACATCAAGTTCCTCATGATAACCTCACTACTACCATGATCAATATGATGCAGTGCAAAAAAAACATGGAACACAAGTGTAAGAGCCCCACTCACAACTCACATGCATGCATGAACAAAACATTCACCCATATCTATAGCCCTAGATATGACCCAAAGAGAGCGTAACCATGATTTGATACGAATGTGTAAAACCTCTTCCCAGGTATACCCAAAGTAACCATTCTGATTGGGTTAAACATGAGGAGAGATGCTACTACATTCAAATTTCACCTCTTATGTCACTGTATGGAAGTGGAATCAACAAAACATCACACGCACTCATCCAACAACATCAACAGAACCCTCAGGAGACATTCAGTCAAACACTCGGTATCAATGCAGCCTGCAGGTCTAGGTTACAAGATAACATAAATGTCTGAGACAACATATGAAACATAACCAGAAGAGTCACATCCTTCTCCATTAAACTCCTTCATCATCAATTAGGTCTTTCATCTATCCATTTAAAAGTTACAAGTAAATACATGAAATAACCATGACATGAACAAGTCATTCAATTGTGCATATAACCAACATAAAACCATATAAATATACGAGATATTGCAGCTATTAAATCTACATATAAATTAGTGCAAAAGTAAGAGAACTTAGTTTCTATTAATCATAGGTAAATATAATGAGGTTCAACACTTCCACATAACACCCAACCATAGACATAGCTAAATCAAATCTCTCTTTCATCCAATCAGCCCCGTGCCATATTTCAAGCATGAATGTGGGATTTCATAAACAACTAATCCAAGAAAAATCAAGGGAATCCAAATGTTAAACCACCTTCACCCTCACAAAATCGTGATCACATAAAAAATGGTTCTTCGATCACAACTAAACAAAACTTGGAATGCCATCCACAATCCATCACTATCCTTGAGGAAATTTCCATCTCCTTGCCTCTCGGGCTTTTCTGCAGTCCAAATCCAAATCACTAGGCCCTAAACTGAGACTTCTCCCTCTAGCTTTACCATGTATCTTTCCAAAATGGGTCAAGGGATTCCTAGGCCTTTGGGAATGAAATAGCGAGCTGCAGCACCACTGAACAATTTCTTTTCACCAATGCTTATGTTCATGGAATACGCCCAACATTCATACTTAGTTTTATTTTCATTACCAAGTATTATATTTGTCCTTTATACAGATGAAAACCCATACACATTCATCATCAAAAACATTATACAAGTAGAAATGCACAACAGTATAAAGGGAGGGGCAATTCACTGCAATATGAGTCTTCCTAAATCAATATATATATATATAATTTTCACTTTTACAAAGTATAAGCTAAATCTTGGGAAACCCCAAATTTACACTTAGCCAAATTTCCAACTTCGCCATGTCATTTGCCCAACTCTGGCGCACCTCGTCGTAACTGTGTTGCCTCACCCAGGCACCCTCCGCACGAGTCACACCTCCTTTTCACCAAACTTGGACTCCTTCATTCTGTCATGCACAGCGCGCCCTACCCAGGTCGCTCGTCCGCACATTCACCTGTGTCAACCATTTTATCGTGCACAATTTCCTACCACAAACGTTCACCTGGCATCCACCCATTCATCTCGTCAGTGGTGCACCTGTCATGCAACCCTGCCCGACTCACCGAACCATCCACCAAAATGACTTTACTAAACACCCTCACCGAATGCCTTCATTCCACCATTCCATTGTTCAACCCGTCCCCCAACTCTTTGTGCAAGCGCACCCAACCTATAGCCTTGCTCGACTCGCGATTTCATCCTGAACATTATCTTCATGTGGAGTCACCCGTCATGTGGGTTCATGACCTATGGCTACCCCCGTCACCTTCGCCCTTCGCACTTGCTGCGACTCCCCGATTCCCTCGCACTTCACCTTGAATGCTTGTTCATTGGTTTTTTGTTGATTCCTTTCCATCCACCGCACCGCTTATACATATGGTCTGGTGGTGGGTCATGCCACCTAGCCGAGCTATGTTATACCGCCCAGCTGACTCTCCACTTATGTTATGTGTTCAGTCGGCCTGCCCAACTCGTGGGTGGCCGCACCGCTCCATCGCACTTTGGTTCAAGTTGGCCAGTGAGTCAAGCCCAACTCGTCTGCTATAAGTCCATGACCATATTTGCTCACACATCACTTTCACCATGTGTCTCATCCATTTTGACCACAACTCATCCATTTCTTCAACTCGTCCATTTGGTAGCTGTGCCCACCCATCGCATAGACCGTAGGGCCTTACATCCTCCCCCACTTGAAATCATTGTCATCCTTGACAATATCTCATCCTGGTAACCATTTTCTACCAAGATAACAACAAATACTTCATCCTTGATCTCAACTAGTCCATACACTACAAATATCCCCGCAACATATGAAAAACGATCGTCTCTACCATGTGTCGTCCCATTGTGAAATGTCATCAAGATACCATAATGCTAACACATCTTTGCACACTGTCAACCCCCATGATTCGAACTAGTCGGGTGATTAGTCCAACTGTCACACTCAAATCATAAGAATGCACATCCTTATTCCTACAGCAGTATTTTCTCAGTCTCTGCCACATCCTGGACTCACCAAGAATATCCCCATGCTCAAGTCCATGGAAAGTCCATCCCATCTGAAACATGTAATGATGCTAATTCCAGTACATTACTACATCATCCATCTACCATACCTACTCAACTTGTTTAAAAGACTCACTGTCATGAGCAACTAACAATGAACCCCATCTTCTAAGTCATCTAAGAAGATGTGGAGGGAGTAGAGCCTAAAGGCTCACCCTCACTAATAAGCTCAATCCACCTGTCTGGATCTTCTATCTCCATTCTCTGTAGATATGCAACCTGATCCTCCTCCTAGACATTCGGTCTCACATAAATATCATCGTCATCATCATCCTCAACTTCCTCCAGCCTCCTAGACAAATCCAAGATACTATCAGATAGTGCCCTGATGACCTGTGACTGTTCTGTAAGCTTTGCCTTAATAATAGAGAGCTGCTTGCACACCTCATTCATCCACTTCTCGTCCTCCATCTGCATCACTGCCAGCTTACACTCAGGTCTTGTCACACTAATGGCTGGAACACCAATGGATACATCTTCCCTTCCATCGTAAATCTACAACTTCTTCAAATGTGGAATAATCATTGCATCATATTGTCTCAAGAATTCCATTCCTAGCACAACATCATGGTCATCAATATGCACTATAATGAAGTCGAATTTCCCGTTCCAGTCACCTAGTGTTGTGTCCACTCTTTCAGCTACACCAATCACAGAATCAAGAGGATAATTCACTATCTTCATTTGTGACTTCACTAGTACAAACTTCAGCCCAATCCTTCTCACAACATCCTAACTCATGACGTTGTGAGTAGCCCCACTATCCACCATTGTAAGCACATCAACACTCCCAACCTTCATCCAAACAAAATCCAAGTTTTCCTTTCCGGATCTCTTCAAGAGACCACTTCTGTAGCAGTTGCAACTCCAAGTATCTGCATCACCCCACAAAAGTTCTTTCTCTCTTTGCATTAGACTATTCCACCATGGCCAATTTCAGTCTCGAACGACAATTCTTCAATGTATGTAGTTTTGCACATGTCCAACACTTCAATGGTTTCTTCATCTTTGACTTATCATTCGATTTTGAAGCATCATCTTTCTTCTCTTTCAGCTTATCGAACTGCTTCTTTTTCTCATTATAATTTTCTTCATAATGCTCCACCAAATGAGACACAGTAGCAAAATCCTCCTCAAGTGTCTTAATCCTCTACCTATTCACTTCATTGTGTGCCCAAGGTTTCATCCCAATAATGAATTTGAACACCTTGTCCCTCTCCGCCATGTCCAGAAGTTCAAGAACTGCACTTGAAAACTCTGATTGATATGTCTGCAGACTTCCCATTTGCTTAATATAGTTTATCTTCATCCTTGCTTCCCATATTTCATCTTGAGGACTCAAGTGGGTCTACAAAACCTTCTTCATGTCATCCCACAAATTTATGTCATTAGCACTACCACTGGTAATTTGATCCATCTTCCTTTGCTACCATGTCTTAGCATCCTTCGTCAGGAATTGAGTAACCACATTCACTTTAGTCTCCTCGTCTGGTAAACCCAAGTGTTCCAAGTATTGCTCCATATCCCATATAATGTTAGCAAGAGTCTTTGCACTTCTTGCACCATCATAAGATTCCATCTCCTTGACTTTCACATGAGGCACTCCTCCACCTAAGTTATGTCTCACGACCTTCTTCAACACCGCTATCTCATCCTTTGCTTCATCAAGAGATTTCTGCAAGTTCAAGATTTCTGCCAAACCTTGGTCTCTTTCCATCCCAATCTCATTGACTTCCTCTTCAAGTTGTGTATACTTAAAGTCAGTATACTCATATTAGTCTTGGAGTTCATTGAATTCCTCTCTCATCTTCGCATTGCCTTCTTGATCATTGATCACCTCAGCCACTCTTGAAGTCCAAAAAGAATCCAATTCTGCCATCCTTTCCAATACCCTATTTATGAAATCCACAACTGCATTGTGTCTAGATTCACCCATAACATGAGATTCACCTACCATCTCTGTCATTACCTTCCTTCTTTGTGATCTAGTATAGACCATCCACCATTCATCAGATTCCCTACAAACTGAATCAGCTCTTGATCAATCAACAACTTCTTTCACCTACACTTTCTCATTCAGTTTCGACACCACTGTCACTTCACCAAGTTTCTTGCAAAACTTGAACCAACTCTAATACCACCTTATCATGCCCCTACGGTGGCGGTAATCTTCCAACCACATTATAGTGAGGTGTAGCACCACCAAACACTTTCTTTTCACCAATACTTATGTTCATGGACTATGCCTAACATTCGTACTTAGTTTTATTTTCATTACCAAGTGTTATACTTGTCCTTTATATAGAAGAAAACCCATAAACATTCATCATCAACAACATTATACAAGTAGAAATGCACAACAGTATAAAGGGAGGGGCAACTCCCTACAATATGAGTCTACCCGAATCAATATATATAATTTTCACTTTTTCAAAGTATATTTTAAATCTTGGGAAACCCCAAATTTAAACTTAGCCAAATTTCCAACTTCGTCATGTCATTTGCCCAACTCAGGCGTGCCTTTTCATAACTGTGTCGCCTCACCTGGGTGCTCTCCACATGAGTCACACCTCCATTTCACAAAACCAACACTCCTTCATTCCATCGTGCATGGCGCGCCCTATCCAGGTCGCCTGTCTGCATGTTCACCTATGTCAACCATTTCGTCATGCACGACTGCCCACCGCACATGTTCACCTGACATCCACCCATTCAACTCGTTGGCAGTGCACTAGTCGTGCAACCCTGCCCAACTCGTCGAACCATCCAATCGAATTCCTTCACCGAACGCCCTCACAGAATGCCTTCATTCCACCGTTCTGGCCATCCACCAAATTGTCGTGCAACCGCACCCACCATGCAGCCTCGCCTGACTTTCCATTTCATCCTGAGCACTGTCTTCATGTGGAGTCGCTCGTCATGCGTGTTCATGACCTATGGCTACCACAGTCACCTTCTCCCTTCGCACTTACTGCGACTCCCCAACTCCCTCACCCTTTGCCTTGAATGCTTGTTTGTAGGTTTTTTGTTGATGTCTTGTCCAACCACTGCACTGCCTATACATATGGTTTGGTGGTGGGTCGTGCCACCCACTCGACATCCGAACTATGTTATACCGCCCTGCTAACTCTCCACTTATGCTATGTGTTCGGTTGGCCTGCCCAACTCGTGGGTGGCCATACCCCTCCATCGTACTTTGGTTTAAGTCAGCCAGCGGGTCGAGCCCAGCTTGTCTGCTATAAGTCTGTGATCAACTTGCTCGCCCACAATTCATTTCACCCATGTGTCTCACTCGTTTGGCCACAACGCATCCATTTCACTTTGCTCGTCCACTCGATGGGTGCACCTACCCATCACATAGACCGCAGAGCCTTACACTAGCGACCCAATGACCCGTGGGGGTGGTGGGGTGATTTCGTGAATCACCCCACCCTTTAACCCACCTTGGCACCCAACAACCCATGAGGGTGGCAGGGTGATTCACGGAATTGCCCTGCCACCCCCGCAGGCCATTCGCCCATCGAGGTGGCGCGGAGGCTATCTGTAGCCCTCCACCCCACCCCAACAGCCCAACAGCTCGCAAGGGTGTTGTCGTGATTCAAGGAATCACCCCACCACCCTCGTGGGTTGTTGGGTCGTCAAGGTGCGGTGGAGGCTGCTAGCCCAGTGGCTTGCGAGGATGGTGGGGTGATTCCTGGAATCACCCCACCACCACTGCAGGTTGTTGGACTGATGGGGTGTCGTGGAGGCTACCATCTCTGGTAGCCCAAAGGCCTGCAGGTGTCACGTACCTACACTCACGATAATCTTCCAACCACACTATAGCGAGGTGCGGCACCACTGCACACTTTCTTTTCACCAATACTTATGTTCATGGACTATGCCTAACATTCACAATTAGTTTTATTTTCATTACCAAGTATTATATTTGTCCTTTATACAAATGAAAACCCATACACATTCATCATCAACAACATTATATACAAGAGAAATGCACAACAATATAAAGGGAGGGGCAACTCCCTACAATATAAGTTTGCCCGAATCAATATATATAATTTTCACTTTTACAAAGTATAAGTTAAATATTGGGAAACCCTAAATTTAAACTTAGCCAAATTTCCAACTTGGTTGTGTCATTTTCCCAACTCGAGCGTGCCTCGTTGTAACAGTGTTGCCTCACCCAGGCGCCCTCTACATGGGTCACATATTCATTTCACCAAACTAGCACTGCTTCGTTTCACTGTGTACGACACGCCCCACCCGGGTCGCCCATCCGCATGTTCACCATGTCAACTGTCTCGTCGTGCACGACTGCCCACCGCACATGTTCACCCAACGTTCACTCGTTCAACTCGTTGGCGATGCACCCATCATGCAGCCCTGCCCGACTTGCTGAATAGTCCACTCGAATGCCTTCACCGAATTCCCTCACCGAATGCCTTCGTTCCACTGTTCCGCCCATCCACCAACTTGTCGTTCATGGGCACCCACCGTGCAGCCCTGCCCAACTCGTCATTCATCCTTAATGTTTTCTTCATGTGGAGTCACTCATTGTCCGAGTTCATGACCTGCGGCTACCGCAGTCACGTTCACCCTTCGCACTTGTTGCGACTCCCCAACTCCCTCGCACTTCACCTTGAATGCTTGTTCATTGGTTTTTTGTTGATTTCTTTCCATCCACTGCACCGCCTATACATATATTTTGGTTGTGGGTCATGCCACTCCACTAACCTACGTTATACCACCTGGAAAACTCTCCACTTATGTTATGTGTTCGGTCGGCCCACCCAACTCGTGGGTGGTCGCACCCCTCCATTACACTTTGGCTCAAGTCAGCTAGCGAGTCGAGTCGAGCTTGCTTGCTATAAGTTTGTGAACATACCTGCTCGCACATCACTTTCACCATGTGTCTCGCCCATTTTGACCACAGCTCGTCCATTTCTTCAACTCGTATGTTTGGTGGGTGCACCTACTTGTCACATAGACTGCAAGGTCTTATAGCGTTGGTGATGGGGTGATTTCGGGAATCACCCATCCACCCCCGCGAGCCGTTTGGTCGCCAGGGTGGGGAGGAAGTTGGGGTTGGTGTGGTGATTTCCAAGAATCATCGTGCCACCCCTGCGGGTCGTTGGGCCGAAGGGGTGGGCAGAGGCTACCCACCCCGTCGTCACAACGGCTCATAGGGGATGCAAGGTGATTCCAGGGAATCACCCCACGCTCTGCCCGACCTCGATGGCCCAATGGCCCGCAGGGGTGACAGGGTGATTGCGAAAATCACCCCGCTCTCTGCCCACGTTGGTGGCCCAACGGCTTGCGGCATTGGTGGGCTGATCCTGGGAATCACCGCACCTTGCTCCCCACCCCGGTGGCCCAACGGTGGGCAAGGTTGGTGGGGTGATTCCAGGAATCACCTAGACCTCCGCCCCACCCCAGTAGCCCAATAGCCTGTAGGGGTGCAGGGTGATTCCGAGAATCACCCCACCCTCTGCCCCAACCCAACGACCCAATGGTCGGCGGGGCTGGAGTGGTGATTTTGGGAATCACCCCAGCCTCCACCCCACCCCAGCGACTCAGCGGCCCGCGGGGTGGAGGGGTGCTTACGAGAATCACCCCCCTATCTGCCTTACCCCGACGACCCAACACCCGGCGAGGGTGGTAGGGTGATTCTGATAACAAAATAAAATAATTTAAATCTAAAACAAATCATTTATTACTTTCCTAGTTAAGTATTTAGTGGATTAATTAATTATAT
>APFE030297001.1:27659-48449 GCA_000404065.3 Pinus taeda
TTTAAAATAAGAATTAAATTAAAATAAGTAAATAAAAATTAAAACTAAAATAATAAAAATTGAATAGTATATGTGGTTTACTTTTTAAATTAGTCACCTTCTACTTGAATTTATCATCCATTAGGTATTTATTAATCTATTCTCGTCACTGGATTCTTCTCTCACTTTATCATTCATTTTCTGTTCTAATAATGGATCCCCTTTGGGGTTCGAAACGTTGACATAATGAACATAGTATTGTGGATAATCCAAATCGTATTTTTCCAACATAATGTATGATCACAAAAGTAATACATTCAAATTTGTTGTGGTAGGCATACCATTCAAATCAAATACGAAAGCTCTTACCTAATGATGAACTCGCTTCTTTGTACCTGTAGCCAATTGCTCTAATAAATATGTCACATGCAATTCCTTTTTCAAACCATACTTATGCACCAAGTGAGGAATAACATAGCTATAGTTAGATCCAGGGTCAATCAAAATAGAAATAACTTGATCACAAAGATTACCTTCCATCTCAATGGTACATTTATGTTATGATTATGAGTACAACCCTCGAGGCAAGGCATTGAGGCTGCTTAATGATGAATTGCAATGCTAGAATGACATGAAGTCGTGGGAGTCTACAATTATTGCTTATAAGGTTGCACAAAGATGTTTGGCATATTTGAGGAATTAGGGGTCCTGCCCATTGTAAACCCTGGTTGTGTAGTGTCGCATGAAGTGTTTAAGACAAGTGAGAGTAAATGAGACAGAAGGCATATTTTGTTTGACATTTTTTCTCCATCGACTCAATTCTCCGAGTTTGATCACTTGCAAAAGGCATGAATTTCGAGGGCAAGGATTTTACTCTTGCCTCTGTATACAAATAAATTTTATCCTCATTCTGAGGGAACTCGTGCAAATACTACTCTCCTCACATTTTCTGGACTTTGGTCTAAATTTGTTTGTGTGTGGTGACAATGTCATTAAGTTCATGATAGGACACCATAAAATTTGAATGAAAACATTTCATTTTTAAATTTTTTTTTACAATATATATCTTAAAAATTTAAATATATATATGTTTCATGTAACCTCAATACCTTTTAATTTCTTCCCATTCATTTTCAAATTTAAATGATTATAAAACAAATTAAAACTACAGTTTACTACCCAAGATAATAACCACACCTATATATTATCTTCAAAATATCTCTTATTTTCAAAACTCTAAACTAAATCTTTTTGTGTTCAAATTTTATCTAAAATCCTTTAGTAATTAATATATACTTAAAACTTAAATGATGATGATGATAGTGGTTAACGTCCACTAAGAGAAAATTGGTCTATCGGACCTATACTTTTCTTAGTTTTTCATTGTTTGGCTCATCTTTCTTGGCGAGATTAATGTTGTAGCTTTGTTTTTCTTCTCTACGGTCTTCCAACTTCCTTTATCTTACATCTCCTTCATCTCATCTGGTTCTTGGGACATTGGTGTCTTATCTTCGCGATCTATTGTGTTCGTCCTCTTCAAGAAAGACGGAGAAGAAGTTTGGCCTAGGACATCTCCTTTTCTGTTAAATTAAGATTTATTTTGTGCGTATTCGAATCCTCAAAACTATTGATGTTGAGGGGTTGTCGAGTTCATTTTTTTGTTGCTCAGCGGGGATTTCTCCCTGCTTGTCTTGAGAATTGTTTTTGCTTGCCAGATTTCTTGTGATTCAGAGTTTTCTCTAAAGTATTCTTCTTTGATGACTCAAAACTACATGCTCACTTAATTTTGATCATATATATATTATATATATATATATATAATATATATATATATATATATATTATAGATATATATAATATATAATATATATATATATATTATTCAAACTATATCTCTCTTTAATTTGAGTATTTTTTGTAATTAATACTATTTTAAAAATTAAATATTCAAAATTTATTTTTTATGAGATTCTTATTAACCTAAATATATATATAAAATAATTTCTTACCATGAGTATATATAAAAAATAATTATCGTTATAAAGTTTGTTCAACTTCAAGATGTTTTTTCTTGCCTTATTATATCAAATTTTTTATCCATTAAAAGCCATACTGAAATTGAAAATTAGGAAAATGTCTCCACTCATCGTTACTGCTTGTTTTACCTGTGATCTTGCAGCCATCTACATATTTCTCTTTAGGAATTACATTTTATAAAAATTGTTCAACTTCAAGATGTTTTTTATTGCTTTGTTATCTCAACTTTTTAAACCATTAAAAGCTACAATGAAATTGAAAACTACGTAACTTTCTCCGCTCATGGTTAGTGTTCATTTTACGCGCTATCTGATTTCCATATTTTTGTTTAGGAATCATCCCATTTACCATTCCAACATGAAAATTAACAAATCCCTATCATAAAATGTAAACCATGAATTTCCATTTATCCACACACCCTACCATCAATCTGATTGAATCTATATCAAATTATTAGGCATACAAATAGAGCTCTCTAATTTTTGTATTTGTTTCCTTGATTCTAGTGTATTTAACTATACCTTTCCATGGTAAGGCTGATATGATGGAATATTGATCAAATGTGAAGTCGAAAAATATCTCACTAATTAGATTATGGCAAGTATATAATCGAATGGGTGACATACAATGTCTTTGTGCATTAAGAAGCTACTAACCCAAAATATATTGGTTACCCTTATGGTATTGTAATTGAGCACATGTTTGTACATTTTTCTAATGTATGTACTTTCTTTTAATGTAGAAAGCATTGTCATTGTTAGAATCTCGTCACATATCTAAACTATCCTTTAATGTAGAAAGAACTGACACAGAAATAATTGACCACTAACACAAACACACTCACGATACCATCTTCATTGCTATATCCTTCACCACTCTGACTTTTACAGCATAATTAGAAAGGCTTTAAAAAAGAAGTCCATGATAAAATTAGATATAAATCTCTCTATATATACGAAGGATAATTACACTTCACTCTTTCGATTTCACCAAGTAATCCTACCTGCTTTATAAACAACCTTCAACCACCCAACTCTCAACCACTAAACTTTTAGTTGATTTCTTTATTTCCATGGTATACCTTCCTTCTGCTTGAACTAGGAGTTCATTGATCATCCTAGTCAAGCTTGGCACGGACGTGGACAAGATAGTCTCCACCCTCTTCGACTACATGAAGATTGTCGATTGCATTGGATTGTTGATTGCATTGTCGGCCGGGGGAAATGCATGTCATGAAGATTGTCGATTGCATTGTCGACCAGGGGCAATGCATGTCATTGGGAAGGAGTTTCTAGTGCCCAATTCCTAAAGTTTTTATTTTACCTTAATGAATAATTTATTTTATTTTCTCATCTCTTATTGTGACGAAAAATTTATTTTATGCCTAATCATTCATCTCGATTTTGGGGGATCTATGCTCTTCACTGCAGCTCCGCCATTCTCCGCCCATTGTCGATTTTAGATCACCTAACTATCGAGTCAGATTGTGGACTCCCTGTGAAAAAAATTCCCTTCCTATGCCATTTCCTATGCCACTGTCTGTAGACGTAAGCCATTAGATCATTGTGTTAGACAATCAAACGAACATGATCCATTTGATTATTATTATCTTAACCACTACTACAAAATATTTTCTATTATGCAGTTTATCGCTAACTTAAAAAGTAGAGGGTCATCGAGTTAATTTGGTGTGAACGGTAGGGATGTGAGATTAGAGGAGCTACTATACTATATTTTCTATTATGTGGTTGAGTGCTAACTTAAAAAGAGTATGGTCTTCCTGCCTGAGTGGTAGCGACTTAGGATTAGATGAGGAATAAAAGCACGTGCCAAGGAAATGGCCATGACAATTAACTAGATCTTGATATATCTAATTAGTTTCTTTCATATTCTTTTAAACAGATCTGTGATTCCAAAGTCATGCAGTTTTGGCACTTCAGGAGGTTACAAAGGCCTATCTTGTGGGTCTATTCTAAGATAGAAGCTTTTGGCCCATTCATGCAAAGAGGGTCAGTATCATGCCTAAAGGGTACTTGTATGTTAAAGTAGACAAACTCTATTTGAAGTCACATACACATGTAAGATGTATAATGTTTTAACAATTTATGAATATTCTAAGTATTTCTACCTGTCAAGCATTTCTGTTAAAAGTTGTATTGGAGGGTTTGCTTTGGGATTTAGTGAGAATGATAAAAGGAACAAAAGGCTAGACTAAGAGATCAATATCTTAGGTCTGCCATAGATTTTCTTGAGCTCCACGGCTGTAAATTGGAAGTTGGGTATCCTTCCACAACATAAGTTTAGTTTGGGTGAGGTAGTGAAAGGAAATAGGTGGTGTACATCATGATCATCATATGCATTTATATAATAATGTTTAGTAAATTAGAGGCTGCAGTAAAAATGTGCATTAAAAATGGGAAGTTAGGGATGTCATTTCCATCCCATTTATGTGCATTTCATTTGTGCTTGTTTCTATAAATCAACACTACAGCTATGGGTTGGTTTCCAATAATATTCAAAACTAGAAGTTTGATTGTCTATATAGGTATTGCCAGTGATATTTTTGAAAGGAAAATTGTTGTTTCTGAAAAGTATCTTACTCACAGTTGCTTTTGGGAAATAACAAAAACAAAATATTTCTCATTGTTAGTCAATTGATAAGGATTGATAATTGATGATTAATAAAATTTATGACTAGAGAAATGGTTTATATCATGTACTAAACACCTCTTGATTAGATATCTTCAACTATAACATAATACACGTTTAGCCCGAAGTATATGCTCTACTTTGTATTTGGTTACATATTTTAACTGTTATATCAGTTCATTGGACTAGGGTCATGTAATGGGGACTTATTTAATGAGCATAGTAACTCATTTTATCATGTTTTCATTTATTTGGAATATTTTCCCTCCATAATTGAGATTCTAGAATTTTATTACATTATCATATTTTTTTTTAAATGTAAGAGAAAGTGGGTTAGCTTAACGGATCAAGTGGGGTGATTAAAGTTATCTTTGTTCTTGCTACTCTTGCGTCTAGGCTTTATCTAAGTGATCTCTTGTAAGGAGGCATCTTCTTGGTTCGTATATATCTGAAATGCACTATAAATATTAGCAGAGATCTCTAAGTATTTAGGCTCTATGGTCTATTTTATATGTTAGATGGTTTTTGGGTTGATTTGGTAGGAGATTTGAAACCTATAGCTGTAGAAAATCACTTTAAAGATGTATAAGAATCACCTTCAAGAGCTGGCATAGAATAGTTGTTTAACCTGCCATCATATAGGTGTATCGGAGAAGGGCCCGACCATGCTTTTAGATTCAAAATTTCCCAACTATTGTTATACTCTGAGACAGTCTCGGCAGCAGAGCGGGAGCCTGCCTACTTAGAGGAATAAATATTCTGTTGTTTTGGCATATTTTCAACAGTATATCCACTTAGAATTAGTTCCTAAAATTTAGTCCCATCAGCCCCTTGCTCCACCTTCTGCTTCTATATCCCTGGCTATCAGAAGGTCTTGGGATTACTTCAACGTGACAATCACCAATTCCCACGGGGTCCTATAATGTGTTTAGCAAGAAGACCGAATTTGCCAATTTCCTAACTATCCCATGAATAATAATACTGCAATCACAAAAGTTTTCCAACCTCCTATATTGAGGTTGCCAATCACTAGAAGTGAAAGAAGGGATATTCCAATTCCTTCGGAGGAACACCGACAAAATAAAGATGAATGGCTTCACCAAGCTGACACTTCAACCAGAGATCAAATTGTTGTAATTCAAGTCTACCAATTGATCAATTGGAGAAATGTCGCATTTGGGTCCCGAAATACTAAACCTTTATTCTATCCAAACTCCTCACAATTTCAGCGATAGAAATCCAAATCTAAATGACCACCAACAACAGGAATCATCAACCTGGAGAAATAGCCCCAGTGCTTCTTTATCTCTATTATTTATATCTTAATTAACAACTTTGAAATATCCTAATCCCAATCAATATGTCTCGCCCTCTTCTTTCCCATCCAGTGAGCACATGACCTAAAGTCAGTAGGTCGTCCTCTCTTAGTTGATCCCTCAACCTCTTCCAATCCAATCAATGGGTAGAGGTTGATTTTAGATAAATAACGAAAATACCATGGGGCGCATAACAGTCCTGGTCCTAAAGGCTAGATTAATCCATGACGGATTTGACACATTCTCACTTTGCTTTTAAGGAATCCATTTTATAAAACTTACACCAATTTTAGTAGTTAAGAAATGCACTGTACATCAAGATGCTATGAATCTTGGAAAGCTTTATCATAGCAGTTAGATAGTTAGTAATAATATTTTATGATGGTTGTTAGATAGCTAGTAATAATATTTTATCATAGTTGTTAGATAAAAGCTATAATGATATTCACTATGATGGTTGGAAAATTTGTATAAGGCATTTCCTTATTTCTAACTTAATAAAATTCTAATTATTTTGCAGAAAAATAGATAAAACTCAATGACATCATTAACAAAGTTAAGTCTATTAACAGTTTAAAATTCAATGACATTATTAACAGAGTTAAGTTTATTAACACTTTAAATGCACAAACATTTGTCGATATGTGATGTGTCTAAAACTCCCAAAAAGACTAACACATTATATGTGATATCTTTCTAAAAAGACCAACAAAACTAAAACTTTATAATAGAACAAAAGACATAACTATTATGGAACCATCACAATCATAAATTAACAAAAACCACAAACCCTCTATTTTGAATTAGTAATATTAATAGTTATTAAGTAATTTCATATAGTATTTCTGTGACCTAGGATAAAGTCCAACAAAGAAGAGGAAACTCATGACAAAGAAGAAATATGAGCGTTACAACTTTTTCATTGTAACATGTGATGCAATTGCTAGTATAAGTTCAACTAGAATACCTATAATTCCCAAAGGAATCATAACCAAAGAATTTTAATGATTTCAGAGTCATTGCTCTTTGCATTTCTTCATTGGATTCCCTAATAATACACTCATTCATGATGTTGTTGGAATCCCTAAAGAGGTGATACATTCCATTAAATCATGGAAGTTTCCTCAATCTATTTGAATATATTGAATATACCCAACATTTCATGAGATACACAATTTTTGGTTTGGTTATGCAATCTTTAGTAGTAAGTTTCACTTGAATAAAATTATTTGCAAATTAAAGAAATTGTATTTTTTTAGTATTTGATATAAAATAACAAAAATAGATTATTTATTTTGAAACAAATATTAATATTTCAATGTTTAATTTATTTATATATTAATCAAACTATTTTTTTTCTTATTTTTTATTATAAGAGTACACAACAAAAACCAATTCTTAGATAGTAATGAAAAACCATAAAAAAATAATACCATGAAAAAACATCCATGGTCAGTATTACATGATACCACTTTTCTCAATTGAACTAATTTAACAAACAAACAAATAAACAAAAATTGGTATAAAAAATTACTTCAAGGAAAGCATTTTTTCTTGGATAGTGATTAAATAAAAAATTAATTGATGATAAAACAAAACATCGTGATTTCTTATTTTAAATTTCTATTCCATTTCTACCTATATAGCATATAATTGAAGAAAGGCAAGACATTTAATACTAAAGTGACCCATCCATAGTCCGTGCATCACCCGCACTATCTAACATTCACCTTTCACTATAAAACAAATCTTGATGTTTGTTAGAAAAATAAAATTAGAAAAGAAATATCAATCATCACTATTAAAATTAGGAAAGAAATATTAACCATCACTACTAATGTTGAAATCCTACTACTAATGTTGAAATTCTATGGGGTAGATGGCATATGTGTTGGCCACTATCATCCATTGGGCAATAAAATTTTGGTGCAATATGTGATAGCAACCGGTAGTTGAAAATATTCGTGGCAAATTGGAATATAAACATTAATTCTATCTATGTCAATATGTGTACACTTCCCTCTACTATAGGATCTTCATCTTCATGGAAAATTGGGTACTAAAACTTAATGCTATTTATGTCAATATATGAAGTACAAGTCCCTCTACTATAGGATCTTCATTTTAGACACTTTCAGAAGAAGGATAATAAAATTCAAATGATTTGGAAAAAATGGATCTTATTTCACCTTCATCTTGGTGGGAATGAACATAATCTTTATTATGAAATTCCTCATAGACATGATCTTTTTTTTCATTAGAATTTCCCCTAGAATCATGATCTTTAATATGATATACATCAATATCCTCATCATGATCTTTAATTTGAGTCAAGACTTCTCCTTATTCTCAATAGCTTCCTTCATGAGTTTCCTCTTCTATAAATACTTCTATATCTTGAGAATAAATATCACCATCAAATTTCAAGAGACATTTAATGTTTTACAAACACCATTACATTTTTACATTAGCTTGCTCCATTATCTCTCTTCTGAATGTTTCCTGGTTGTACATAAACTAATCCCACTAGTCATGACCCTTAAAGCTATTTTCTTTATGGAGACATATTCCATACCTTTCCCCATGAGTGAAGCCATCCCAAATTGAAAATATATAGCACCTCTCAACCTTCATAAATTTATGAATATTGTAAAATTCCCTTCCATTAAGTTGTGGGTCCTTCACTATTTCAATTTCTAAAGAATCTTGCCACATTTTCCATATTTTGATAATGAGTTTGTTTTTCTAGCCAGAGCTGAAACAATAATATCACAAAGTTTATATCAAGAATATTTAGGAAGAGATAAGAAATATACCCTAATGAAACATATGATGTTTAAGCACATATGAATTTTATACAAAAAAACCAAACATGATTTTAATGATTATCTCAAAGTAATTTATAAGTATAATGAAAAGTAAGCATTGAAATCTAATTACAATGGTATAAAAAAGTATAATCATTATTTTGTCCATTAATGTATACAGGAACATTGAAGTTGAATATTAATTATGTGACATACTTACTAAATTTCATAAAGCCTAAGTTTGTGATTTTTCATGTTTCCCATGATCATTAATTTTTTCTCTTTGTTGTTAGACTAATCACACATATTCCTTTATGTAATCCGCTCACACTCTTCCTTGTGCTATGTCTAACACCAATGAAGGTAACCCTCAAGCTAATAAATAAAGTGAAGTCTAATTTTCTAATTTAATATAATATCTTCAATTAAGAAATGCCCCCTATTGTATACACACATTGTTTGAGAAAACATAACAATTTAAATTTTGGATTATTGAAATTAAATCATTTATATATATGTGAAATAACAATTTCTTAATTGGTGACTTTCTATAATTATGATTTTTTATCTTATCTTATTTTTATGTGAATATTTATATACAATAAATACAAAGTAAATGATACTAGGACACATCAAATTATTATGTTGCAGCAAACAGTCATGGTGGAGAATGATTTCGTAATTTCATTTTAAAAAATGTAATAATAAAATTAAGAAATCAAACTAGTTTACAAAAACAATATCATGGAGAATGACACTCAAGTGAGAAATAATATTTAATACAATGATATATATACAGATAGTTGGTTTATTTATATTCACAATAATGATTTAAGTGCATCTAAATATTTATTTAAAAAAATTGTTTAACTATTTTTATCTGTTTAATTATGTTACTTTAAAATTCATATTTCTATTTTATTTCTATTTTTATAATTAATTATTTACTTTTAGTAAATATTCAAAGTATTTTTTTTAAATCTTTTCACATCTTTTAGGAAAGAGTATTAGATTAAACCCTAGGAAATTTCACATGTTAGCAATAGAAGAGGGAGATATTCAATGGAGAAGCACTTTATTCTAGAAACAATGAATTTAGCTAAACTAATAATAAATGTATTCTCAATTTTTTTTCGTAAGTGTGAGTTTTACATGGTTTTATGTGAATGCATTATCAATTATCTTATAATCTGGAAAAAGGGATATCTATGGTCCTTTAGAGAATATTGAAAACAATACATATGATTTTCCATATGAGAGGGTGAAAGGGGAAATATTGAAAGAACAAGAACTTTACTAGGAAATAAAGGGTAGAGAAAATTGGCTATCATAAGAAGGAAGCAACCGAAATTTCTTTACAAGGTAGTCAATTATATATGGGATATTAATTCTTTTAATCTATCAAGCCTAATTTCTACTCATAATCACATCCCTTGTGAAGTAGTAGAATTTTTTTTAGAAATTATTATGAGTTGAGATCTATCAGAATTTATCCTATATTCTTTTTAGACGAGGAATCAAAGTTGATTGCCTCATACACTAGTGAGGAAGAGATTATAAAAATTATTAAAAGGATTTTGAAAGGCAAAAGGCCCAAGTCTTAATGGATGGACTATTGTGTTGTATTTTTTGTTTTGTTTAAGTTGATGAGGATATACATTTTAGAAGTGGTTGAAAATTCAAGGAGAAAGTGGCCTCTTTTAAGTAATATAAATTCAACACTCATACATCTTATTGGTAATGTATGAGAACACAAGAATTTTAATGATTTGAGACTCGTTACTCTTTTGAATTCTTTATATAATATGATATATATATATAAAAGAAGATGCATTCCATTAAATCATGAAAGTTAACTTAATTGTCTCTATTTTTGAATTATGTCTTCTAGTCTATGGTCAATGTATTTGAGTATACCAAACTTTTCATGAGACACAAAATTTTTAGTTTTGTAATGTAAACTTTAATAATAAGTTTCATACTTTGAATAAAACTATTTGTAAACTAAAGAGATTGTAACTTATATTTGATATAAAATGATATATATATAAAAGACTAATATAAAATAGAACACTACATAACAAAAACCAATTCTAAAAGGGTAAAGAAAAACTATTAAAGAACATTGAGCACAGTAAAGCAATAATACAATGGAAAAACATGAATGATCGATATTATATGATACCACTTTCATTAATTTAACAAAAATTAATTCATCTACAATTAAATTAATTTAGTTATGTTAGCGCTCGAATTTGCCTTAGGCTGAATAAGGCAAGACTCAAGGCCACATCAAGCCACGCTCAGCCTCGTAGCTAGCCCTACAAGGACAGGATAGGGCTCTCTCCGGGTCAAACTCGGAAAAAGGTAATCCAGAAGGCTCGAGATGACCGAATTGATGACTGATTTTAGGCTAGGTATTAAGTACAAAGAGTTTAGGATTGATTTTTTATGATTTTGTTGAAATCAAGGGAAAGGCAATTTTGGGTGCGGGGATGAGGCACAGTTTTTGCAGGGGTCCACTTGGGGCAAGATAGGCAATTGTTTTGATGCCTTAAAGCAGGTGAGTGAGATGGATAGATCAGACCGGTGAGAGGTTAAGGAGAGCAAGGGGTCTCAAGGATTCTCCTTAAACTGAAGAAAACATAGAATATTAAACAAATTTAAAGGCAGAGCATAGCAATTTCATGGATTCTACCTTAACACTTCATTTTCTTAATAAGATAAGATTCAATAGAGATAATGATTCACATACACAACTTACAAATACTGAGAGAAAAACACCATCAAGACATAAAGCCACAAGGGTCCCAAGTAGTGCTGTAAAACCCTGGTCTTTCCTTTGCCAAAAATGCTGGTAAAATATGTACAATATAGTCTCAAAGCTATCCCAAGAGTCCAACCATGAAAATGACTAAGAAGATACATAATATAGGCAAGCTAACACATTTCCTTTCCTCTAGGGGTCGAGCTCATCATGCTAGGAGCTATTTCAACCAATTCTAAACTAAGCACTACAATCTAGGCAATCAAAACAACTTGCCTCTATCAGTTAGCAAACCAATTCATTCATTAATTTTTTTCTATTTTATGAATGAATCTTCTAGAATAGGTAAAAAGTGTCATGTCATCATGAAATTACATCAATTACATCAAAGAGGATGAAAAATCCCACCAAAAAGTCAAAACTAGTCAATGTTGCATTTTCCTGAGCTGAAGGTGCAAAACTGGCAAATTTTCCCAACGCGTAGCGCGCGTTTCTGGCCATGTTTGAGGCACTTTCCGGCATCCAAATGAGGCACAAGTGGGCTTGTTGGAAAGGTCTGGATGTCTACTCTCCAGCCCAAGTGGAATTTCTCAATTTGGTGGCCATTTTCCCCTCAAAAATTGCAATCTCCCAAGAGTGCTTTCTGTGTGTCCACAAAGTGACAAAAGGTCATTTTTTGACCTTTTGGGGGCTCAAATCTCCATGAAACTTCTTGGCAGTGGCTGGGGGTCCTGAATCAAGTACTATGCTCAATCAAAGAGGCTTCGGCCAAAATCCAAAGACGATCAAGCTCCTTTTGTCGTTTTTGCTTCTTGACCCTTTTCCTCAATTTTGCCTTAAGACTCCTAATTCACGCCTTGGAAACCAAGTTCCGGACCTTGTAATGCATAACGATGTGTTTCAATAATGCATGATCTCTATCGGCCCTTTTCAGCTGTTCCTCCCCTACATTTGGTACCCTAGTGGCCTGAGCAATAGTCTCGGGTGACAAGGTGAAATTCACTCCGATAAGGTTTACATGACCATCCTGTAAATGTAGAACAAAGAAGCAAGCTAATTCACGATGATGATGAATTTGTGAAATCCGCTCACAGTATTCAAAACATGATTGATACCGAAAACAGTCCATTGCAAGTGGACAACCCTGCAATTGAGCCAAAGAAGTGGGCTCCTCCCTAACATGCCGACCACCTTTGCCACCCTTGTGATACCTCCTTGGTACCTCTATTTCTGGTGTTAAATCACTATCATAACTCTGCTCATAAGCTGATTCGGTTTCTGACATAGTTTTGAAGGCAAGATGGCTGAAATGTATATGCTGACTGTGCACACAATTGACTGTTGTCTAACTTTTTCAAATGCTCTCACCAAGGGGACAAAAAGACATGGGAATTGTTAGGGAAAGGGGAACATGAGGGAGTTAGGGACAATAAGTGGGATTTTAAGGTGAAGTGGGGTTTGGGAATTTTAATAGGGTTTAAGGATTTTAGTGGATTTTAATAGGAAGATTATAAAATTGCATGGGAAAATTTTAAGTAGAATGTTGGTGAGGTGGGGGAAAAAAGGGATAAAAAATGGGCAACCTTGGACAGCAAGAGAAATTTGAAACCCTAGTACCATTGAGACTTTAAATTTTCCACAACAATGTAGGATTTTGATTTATCATTTTCATAGCATTTGAACATATTAATTTTCTCCTTCATCTTGCAAAACCAAATCTAGCCATGGAGGAGAGACCTACCTACAATGTGCTTGAGAGAAAACTCGATTTAATGGCTTGCTGGCAATTTGTTGAGCAGAAAACCCAACGCGTAGCGCGCCTTGCCCAACGCGTAGCGCCCCTCTGACACGTAGCGCACGTGCAGAATAACACTGAGAAAAGCTCCCTGGTGCGTAGCGCACCCCTGACGAGTAGCGCGCCCTTCCTGACGCGTAGCGCGCCTCAAAAACTGCCCACTTTGCTCAAGAACTCCTAAAATCGCCTTTGCAAGGTTTCACTTAGCTTGTGAGAGGCAAATGAGTTACTAATGAAGAATGATGTGCTTTTATAGGCTTCCTTTAGATTTTCATTTGCCCAAAACCCACTTTATAATGTTTTGAATGTTGACACTTTTTGAATTAATTGGCTTTGACTCTTGGTTTCCTTTTTTTTTTTAAAATTGGTTGAGATGATGATTTCTTCTGAAATTTTTTGCACAGATGGCTTCGGAGATGCTTTGGCAAAGGAGACCAAGGCGGTGCTTCAACATTTGAAGAACTTGAAATTTTGACAAAGTTTTACAAAAATGAGATAATGACCTTTGTTTCTCAAAAACAGAGTTTTGAAAACAAAGTGAAAATTTAACTGTACAATGATGAGAATTATTGAAATGATGCTTTATGAAGGACATCCCGCCCGCTGGTCCTTTATGACCTCTCAAGACAAAAATTGACTCAACCCTAGACCTAAGACTTCGAAATTTAAAACAAGATAAATGACCCTTTGAAGATTTTATTCACTCAAGCAAACCCATTGCAAACATGAGCGGAATAAAAGACACAAACTCCTTCACCAGAGTTATGGCATGCCTAACGGAATGCAACATGATCAAACTGATGGGACACCTAATTATGAAATGCAAAGAGCTTTGATCCCTAGTGGAGGGCTACTAGACGGACTCTAACAAGTTAAAACCAATTTTCTTGAATAGTGACTACAGGGAAAAAATAGAACACTGCATAATAAAAAACCAATTATAAGATGGTAAAGAAAAACGATTAAGCTAACATTGAACACAGTGAAACAATAATACAATGGAAAAACATGAATGGTCAATAGTCACATGATACCACTTTCATGATTTTAACAAAAATAATTTATTTACAAAATTACTGTGGCTAAAAACAATTTTTCTTCTATAGTGACTACAGAGAAAAAATAATCGATGATAAAATAACACACACTCTGATTTTCTTATTTTGCATTTCTATATAAGTGGGAAAGAAGCAAGTTGAATACTAAGAGAGGTTGGTCCCAAACTCGATACACAGATAAAATTAAAGAAGAAATGTCAACAGTCGCTCGTACCGTTGGAATTACAAATTAGGCACGACGAAGTAATGTTATTGCTTTCACGAATATGTTCGCCTGTTAGTAATTCCAGCAAAGGGAAGTACAACTTCCTGGACTGGTATCATTAATGGTTGGGGAAATACATGATCTACATGCACTGGAAACAATCACGGTTCCTCGTTTATGTGTACTCGGCATAATGGACAATTCGGCTGCGCTGCAGCCCATCGGAAGATGCATGTCTGGTGGGATCTGTGGCCGCACCGAAGAACACGTGCCACTTCACCAAACAGAAAATTTTCTTGGCAAATTATGCAAAAATCATTATTGGTATTGCCCTCTGGAATCGTTATTTGAGGTAGCTGCAATAGCGGGACGGCTACATCCTCTAACCACCTGAACGATGGAGTAATTAGTATTTCTACCAGGCCTACCAGTTCTGGTGCCTCGTTTATGTGTACTCGGCATAATGGACAATTTGGTTGCACTGCCGCCCATTTGAAGATGCATGTCTGGTGGTACCTGTGGCCGCACCGAAGATCACGTGCCACTTCTCCAAACAGAAAATTTTCTTGACAAATTAAGCAAAAATCGTTATTGGTATTCCCCTCTCGAATTGTTATGCGAGGTAGTTGCAATAGCGGGGCGGCGACCTCCTGTAACCACCTGAACGATGGAGGTTGCTCAGGAAAACGTTGAGATCGCTCGCTCAACTCTACTATTCTTTGCTCTAACTCCAATTTCATTTCTTCTGAGGGAAAACGAACCCAACGTTCGATAAATTGAAGTATTCTCTCATTTACTCCTTCAGTTTGTGCGCTTCTATCTTCAGGTTGAGGATTAAGAGTCTGCCATCGTTCCTCAAGCTCCCCCAGTGCTCTTATAATCTCCGCTATTTCAGCTGATAATTCTCTATATTCTCTTTCTTCGCTGCGTTGTTGTTCTGCTCGTTGTTCTTCCATTTCGCTGAATTCTAAATATCCAACTCAATCAACCATCTAAAAACAGAAATACCTTTGCTACTCTTCCCATTCACTCAAAATCAATCGAGACTAATTAATAGTGGAAAATACAAGCAAACTGTTTGCGTGTGTCGGCGGCCTGGGCGTCCGTCATGATGATTTCATGATAATTGCGTTGGTGTGTGTCGGCTAAGATGGTGGTGGAGGAACATTCATCCAATCAAAAGTAATCAAATTTCTAAACATTATTTTGAGTCTAACTGAATACGTCTACGTGTACCATTTGGACGTTTGATATAGAACGCAGTAGTCTATAACGCGACTTTTTGAAAGCTTTTTCGGCGGATTTTTCCTGTCAAAATCCGGTAGAAATTCATTGGAATCCCAAGTTTGATAGCTAGTTTTTGCACAATCAATGGCTCCCAGGGGTTTTCCAGGGCCCGGAATCCAAATATGCAGTTAAAAAACCATTTTAACTGCTAAAAATCAAGATTTAGCCTCATTTCTTCTGCCGGATTCCGTCACCGGAATCTCCAAAAAGTCACATTATAGACAACTCCATAGAGAACAGCTAAAAGGTACTTGGGCTGGATTTGATATATTGTTAAAAAATAAAAAAGTAGATAAAGGAATTCGTTTTCAAAATATATAATTTTTATTAGGTTTGTATAGAAAATATGTTTTTGAAATATTTTTACTGAGTTAAAAAAAATAATAATAATTTATTGTTGAGTAAATCTATTATGAATTGTAGAAAATATGGATTGGACATGTTTCTAAAATTATCTATAATTATGAGAATTTTGTTAAGAGAGAATTTTAGAATAAATTGTGTGGATATTTGAAAGTTCTATGTTTTGAGTGGACATTTCACCCATTTTTAAATACTAAAAAATTTATAAAGATATTTAGACAATTTTGATTTTTATTGCAAAACTTTAAATTTGTATTTTACTTTCTATCACTATTTTAAAAGTAAAAATGGATTCAACTTCATCAAAAACCATGGGGAAAAAACGAAATGAAGATTATGAATGTTGATCAAGTTGATAGAGGAGATTCTCACATTACCTAAGTCTATAATCATCTTCCCATTTAAAGTTTTCATGATGAAACTTAATTTCAAAAGCGTCTTCAATACTTGAGTCATAAGGTGTTTAAACAAGTGTTTGAAAATGGAAATTTTGGAAATGTGGTAGTATTTTGTGTCTCTTATGTCTTTTTTGAGACAAACATTGAACATTGAAATAAACTCACAAGATGCATGACTTACCATAGGAGAAAGGAGTTTAATAAGTTGATGTAGTCATAGTACTAGGCATATCCTAGGCATAATCAAATAAGTATTTTAGTGTTTTGTGAGGTTTAAATAAGGGTTTAATATTCTTTTTAACTAAGAATTCAGAAATAAGGATAATGTTTCCTTGGATGTAGGGAAGTGAAATGAGAGCCTATGGAAGAGAGCTATAGTTTTAGGGTTCATATCCCCATACTAGACCTTGTTAATTGAGAAAATGGAGTGTCCATTGGACATTAGGGCTTCCATAAGGTGATTTTTTCTAATGGTATTTCATTTTTCATTACCAAGCAAGATTCTACATGCACTTCTTTTCTCAAACCACACTTACCCACCAAGTTGGAATTAATATAAGTATAGTTAGATCCAAGATTAATCAAAATAGAAACAACTTGATCAAAAAGCTTACCCTTCATCCTAATGATCGATGTCTCATGATGTGCTTGCCTAGTCTCCATAGATCCATAAATCTGAAGAATGCTATGATTAACATCACCAACTGTATGCGCCTCATGAGCACTATAGATATGCAGTGTACCACCACTATGATACCACAGAGAATACCTCTTACAATGATCCTTACCACATATCCAACAATGTAATGGTTCCCTACCACCACTTCTAGCCTGCTGCATTCCATGTGCCTTCTGAGTTGTATTAAATCTCTTTTAAGGAACTGCATTATCTTTCTCCCTTGCATCTTGAGGTCTTCCTCTCTTAGGTGGTTGTTTTCCTTTACCTTTTTCGTTTCCCTTCAAGTCATGCTTCAGCTCAACTTTGCGCTTTGAATTCTTATAACAACACTTCAACTTTCAGATGGCCTCATCCAATGATCCAAGCTCATCGAACTCAATTTCATCTATATATGCAATTGGAAATCCACAGAGGAATGTATGAATGTTGGCCTTCTCTTCTCTGAGGTAAGGCACATATATCATCAGCTCCAGAAATATGCTAGTATACTCCTCATTTGTCATAGTACCCATCCGCAAATCATAAAACTCCTTATTTATGTCATCCTAATATGTCTAAGACAACGAATTCGTCTTGAAGAGCCTTTCAAATGCATGCCACGTGAAATCATCCTCATGTATGTCCTTGACATTCTTCACATCTTCCACCAAATATCTGCTTTAGATTTGAGACTAAAAAGCGTAATCCTTTCTTTCATGTTTTCTAAGTAATGCAATCTAAAGAATTTCCTCATGATAAGCAACCAAGCCTCCACATCTTACAATTTTTTCATCTCTCCATCAAAGGTAGGTGGCTTTCCCTTCTTGAACTCGTATGGAAAGTATCCCCTACCATTCCTTTTGGATGGATGATAATGATGACGATGATGATGTCTATGAGAAGCAGAACTAGAGTAATACTAGTGTCTGTCACCGCTCCTATTTGTAGTGTCCAACTTCTTGGCATCTGATGAGCCCCAAAATTGGTAACTTGTTGGGCTCATTTGGCCTAATTATCCTTGTTCAGTCTTTGTTCAAATCCTTCATTTTCCATAGCTTATGCATTACTTTCAGTATGTTTGTGTCATTTGTACGAATAAGGGTAGTCACTCTTCCTAAGTGGCTAACACGTGCTTATTTCAGGTTTTTTTGACACATGTTGGAGAAAAATTGAGCAATCATCGGCTAAAAGACAGCCAAGCGTGAGGTGAGGATTTGTAGGGGTGTTGTCTATGGCATTAAATAACCCTTCCTGGAGATCTTCACCCCCAACTTCGAGCTCCAAAGACCACCAAAACCGAATCTAGAAGGCAGCCAAGCAGATTTTAAAAGGGACTGTCTAACTCACAGTTTGGACAGCCGAGTTCCACAGATTAAGGAGGCCAGCTAGGTCTCTCGTGATGCATAAAATTTGAGGCCTCAGCCTTCGTAAGGGAATTTTGAAACTATTGTGTATTTTGCACCTCAATGCTCCGAGTCCTATTTTGTTCTTTTGTAGCCATTTTTGGCATTACTCTTATGATTATTTTTTTGGTAGTGAGAAGCAGTTCGATTTCCTATCAAAGCTGAGTTTTTCATAGGAGCCATAACTCTCAGGGTTGGGCCCAACCTAAGAGCCTAGGGCCTCCTTTCTGTACTGTTACTTTTCCTTTACGTATCATTATTTCCCTTTATGCATTTGAACATATTTCTGTTAGGCAGATTTAGTTATGCTGCTTGGATAGATCACTGTTTATGAATGACATTGCTTCAGGTGTTTTGGTAGGGTAATAATATAAAAAGCTTCAAAGAAAAGGGACAACCACATTCCCGGTTTCACCTCTTCCTTATTGGATTAGGGGCTGGAATTAAGGAAACAGTGTTGCGCCAACAAAAACACTAGTTTGCTTGACCATGCAATCCTTAGCGTATTGTTTTCATTTACAGAAATCAGTTATGGGTTTAGACATCTGAAATATTTCTTTGTATAGTTGATGTACATGGTTTACTTCCCAAATAAAGTTGTTGTTCATTCATGTTGTTGATGGTTAGACTAGATTAGCTCAAGATTTGATCATTTGCAAGAATTTGTTGATTTGGTCAAAGTACACCATGCAAGGCATCTCTTCCACTCTTTCATCCACCCAAAGCATCATCTGAGCCACCTGTTCTGTCTCCTAGCTGAGTTCCTCGTCTCCCATCTGCCCTTTTGTCCACGTAACCCTACCTTCTTGCTCAATCATTGCCTTAGCCTTAAGCCAAGTCAGCTTTCTACACCTCCTCACCACTCCATCCAACAGTCCTTAGGCTGCTTTAGACCCCTATCCTACCTCCAGATCCATCCATGCACCTTCCCTCACTAATCCATCCTCTAGAAACTGATTTTCAAACATCCTGTAGAAATTTCTGAACATCCTGTAGAAATTCTTGAACATCGTGTAGAACCCCTGCAGACTTCCTGTAGAAGCTCACAAATGAGGTTTCTTGATAGCCAAACTTTGTGAAAATCTCTGGAAGAGTGTTAGGGACTCCTTAGACCCTCTCTGAACCTTTCCAACCTTTTCCAAGCATTTCTCCTCCTTGATCCACTCCTGCACAGTAAAGCACAAGTCAAGCACATGCATGAGAAAATTGACAACTTAATCAAAAATACAAAAAGATGTTTTCTTAGGACAAAGGTAGTCTAAACACATGTATTTCACCTTCATAAAAGTAATGGCATCTCTTTCAGTAGTTTGCACTATCATCTTTGCATCAGTAGGACTAGCTGGTAGAATTAGGGTTTGCTAGGGTTTGCGCTTTCCTTCAGTTTTTTTAATCTCTTTTCGCAAGTAGATTAGCTTCCTTTGAGATAGCTTTCATCCATCAATTAGAAAGCTTCTTCTAAGAGCTCATAGAAGTTGGCTAAATCCCCTAGCGGACTTGTGCCAGCTGACCAAGTGATAGTTGCGGCAAGAGCTAGTACTTGTGCATACAGCACCGTCGCTTCCAAGTTTGTTACGAACGACCGGTTTGATAAAAGTAAAAAAGGGAGTCCCAAGGGTTGCAGCATTATTGCTTCAATATTGGAGCTCACCATCTTTTTCGCGCCGTTGCCGGGGAAGCGTCAGAGTATTGGTGATTGTTGCTTTTCTTCTATTTTCTCCTACAACCTTCTGCTAAGTAGTTTATTTCATTTCCATTCTGCAATTTCCTTTCCACAAAAGTAAAGTAGACATTTCTTGCTTTCATAGATTAGCATTTCAATTTTGCAAACGTAGATTAGCATTTGAATTCCACAATTTCAATTCTGCAAGCATAGCTTAGCATTTCATTCCTACAATTTCATTTGAACAAAATAGATCAGTCCTTTCCTGTTTTCATTTCAATTCCGCATTTTCATGTCAGCAAGATAGTTAATTGCAGTTCAATCTATTATAGTTTTGCAGGTACCAGCAGAGAAAAAAACCACTAAAGCAAGAAAAAAGTATTTCCATTTCATGCCTCGTAGGAA
>APFE030297009.1:32987-51739 GCA_000404065.3 Pinus taeda
GCCAACATAAGTGGATACTGACGACCAAAAATTATTTCACCAAGTGGGTAGAGGCCATCCAAGCCAGAAACGCTACTGACTCAATAATAATTAAGTTTATGGAGGAAAACATATTATCGTGTTTTGGTTTCCCTATTAAAATCATCACTGACAATGCTCAAGCCTTCAAATCTGCAAAATTCATCAGCTTATGTTAGAGATTCGATCTCATCATCGGGCACTCCACTACCTACTATGCTCAAGGTGGCAGCTTAGCTGAGTCCTCAAACAAAAGTGTGGTGAGAGTGCTAAAGAAGACCATCACCGAGAATCAGAGGAACTAGGACACCTAATTGAAGTTTTCCCTTTGGACTAACCGAGTGACTCCTAAATGATCCACTGGAAAATCTCCTTTCGAGCTAGTGTATAGAAAGGCTACAATCTTCCCAATCCAATTGGCAATGCTAGTGGAAAAGTTACTGAAGGAAGTTGAGGAAGAGCCAAGTGCCTTGAAACGAAGGATAAACCAATTGGTCGAACTTCATGAAAATATAGAACAGGGGGGGGGGGATAAATTGGCAAATTACCAATAGAATATGAAATCCTTGTTTGACAATAAGGCAGAGGATCAACCTCTTCAACCAGGAGATTTAGTTCTCCGATGGGACATACAATGTGAAGAAAAAGGAAAACATAGAAAATTCGATCCACTTTGGTTAGGCCCTTTCAAAATTTAAGAAGAGAAACGAAATAATACGTACTTGCTCAAAAATCTGGACAGTGAATTGTTAGAGCTACCAGTAAATGGTCAGTTCCTCAAACTCTATTTCCAGAATTAGAGGTACTTGTCTTGCACCCATTGTAAATACCGATGTGTGTATTGGAATTATTATATGAGATTTCTAGTTTCTGTTGAAAATTCCACTTTCACAAAATTATCATTTGTTTAGAAAAGACTCCATGCCCAAAAGAGAAGTTCATAGTCTGTAGGTTCTCGACGCATTGCAATCCAAAGCCCCATCCCCAGGTGGAGCCAATGTTGTCACCTTCTAAGAAGAGAGTTCCAGTTGTACAACGAGGGAAAAAAATAGAGATGTTTGGAGCTAGCCTCCAAAGCATATGTTATCCATGATAACCCCTAGAAATGATTTTTAGTTTGATTAATCATTTGCATCTATCTACCACTTTTTCAAAAGAGGTTGATGTGCTTTGAAAATTGGAGATTAAAGGAGGAAGAACATGTCCAATTTAAATTGTTTTGGAAAAATTTCCATATTCTCGAAAAACCATTCCTGTCACAAACCCCAATTTTTCCTTTGTTTTTTAAACTCTAGCCGCAATAACCCATTTTTAACTCTAGTCAAAATCCCTTTATATATCCAACTCTAGTCATGTTTCCCATTCCCCTTTGAAATGTTTTAAAACATTCAAAAATCACGCGGAAACCCTTTTTAAGCATCGGGACCCATAAACAATAATTGCTATCAGTCCCTTCCCTTATTGTGATACATATCCACCCATCTCCCTTTTTAATTTTTGTGATTACAATATCACATATCGCAAAGTTTCCCACTGATTTCCATATCCAAGTCTCGTCACCACTCCTTATTGCAATAAAATCCCTCCTCCACCGATATCGCATATCACAAAAGTTCCCCACTGATTATCATATCGTAAGTCCCTCCTTAGCCTCGACGATTGTGATATTTCATTCGCTCGCCGATTGTGACACCAACATGCCTGGATTAACGATCTAGATGGAATCGACCTAGACCAATGACCTAGATCAACAAACATTAAAACTTCTATTTCGCTTCTGCTTAGTGGGATGACGAGGGTATTTTTCGGCGTATATCTAGCAACACGATCATCAAATAGAATACAGAGTAAATGAACACATGGAAGCTCGTGAGGACTTGATGATCGAACATGGTGCTCCATGCAGAGGGAAGATGAAGTACTACCCAGGTGTCCTGTACTTCTATACTGTGGCATTAAACTAAAAGTTGACAGCTCCCAGTTTTGAAGAATGAACGATCCAAGCAATAAAGGTAGAAGCAATGAGAATCGGCTGAGTGACACAGGTGGCCAAACCATGGGAAAGCAACAATTAGAGAAAAGGAAATCCTAGGGATGGGCATGGTGAGATTTTTTTGGCATTTCCATCTAATTGTTGACCTGTTTTGTAATGATGTAATGTGTCAACCATTTAATGAATTAATTAATCTTTTGTAGTGATTTTTGGCCCACAAAGCCATCCCAGGATGAGACAGCTAGTCGATCTTACAACTGAGGCTCGGCTGAAGATATTATGTTGTAATTACTATTCAATTCTCCCCTCTCCAGATAAATAGTGGGAAGCAACACTTCACACAGGTTCAAAATCCTAAAGAAAGAACTACATGTTATTTTCAAGACTGTATGACTTTATGATATGCATCTTTCAAAATATTAAGGAAATAGTGGTGATTCCTCCTTCCAGTACTACAATATGTTATCCCTATGTTAAATTCCATTATGTTCATATTTCCTCTCTGAATTCATGTAATCTAGCTGCTATAAATGTTTCATATGTTCCTATAGATTCATTTGTATTGACTCATTACTGCATTGCCTATATGGATATTTGATATTATATATTTAAAATTTCACTCCATGAATCATGGAATCCATCCTCTTTCATCCATTATGTACACCTTTAACTCATACAAGTGTAGAATTCTAGAGGCTTTAAGCTCTATGTGATAAGTGTAGAATTCCTGATGCTTCAAGCTCTATATGATGATTTACTCTATCTCCTTATCCTCTCTAATTGCTCTGCCAAATCCTATTAAACTGTAGGTCCTTGAACTACTCAATCTTCACTAGTATATATATATACTAATCTTCACTAGTATATATATATATATATATATATGATGTCTCCAATTTCCCAAGAATCATATGAGACACACAAAATGTAGATGTTCTAGGCACAGGTCTTGTAAGCAATCCGAGGCTATCTTCTGGAAGCGACAACAAATACCGAGATCAAATATACTCAGGTTGAAAAGTTAGCTTTGGTAGCTATCTAGGATATCCAATGTTAGCCTCACTCTTAGAAATCAATAATAAATCCAATTATTAAATTAAATTAATAAAATCATGAGAATTCCTCAAACTAAGGGGTCTAGTTTTGGATGAGATATTCTCTCCAACTAGCTCTCCTAAATTAGTGTGTAAGTTGAGAAATTGTCTCAACAATGTGAGTCTAAGATATATATGCACTATCTTAAGATCACTTGCTCATGTATTTAAATGTATTATTTAATTATTTGAATAAGAGAGAAATACATGATTGTTGAGTCTAAGATATATATGCACTATCTTAAGATCACTTGCTCATGTATTTAAATGTATTATTTAATTATTTGAATAAGAGAGAAATACATGAGTATGAGAAACAACATGATGTTTCTCTGTCTTTTCCGCCAATTTGTCTTTTTGTGTTGTTGGTTTGATTATTGTGTGTGTTTAATATGACTGAGTGTTTTCAACATGTGATATCAGAGCTACAGTGAGATTAGTTAGAGCTAAGAACATCCTTTTGATGTCAAATTTGGAGCATACTAGCGACGTTTATTGAAGAATTATTAGCGTTTCTTGAAAATATCGTTCTTCCATTACCCTCATCGATTGTCTGAGCGAAAATACGAACGATGACAACATGCAGTGGACATCTTTGTTTGTGAACCAATATTGGCAGTGCGTTCGGCTTATTGTGTTTTTCAGAGTCATTCAGTAGTGCATGAAGTAATTTGTCTTGGTTTGATTTAGTGCATCTTCTTTATGGACTTTCTCTGTGTGGTTTCTTGGTAGTTTTCTGAGCAAATTTTGAAGTTCGATTTCCTACCTAAAGAGTGAACAATAGATAATCTGCGTTGAATATTTATATAATAGTTAGAATCCATAATTCCACAGAAGGCATAATGGCTGAAGCAGTGTAAAGGCTTGTGTGGTGTTGTATGCAGGAGAAGCAATTGCGAGAAAACTGCTTAGAGACGAGCCTAGACAATGTGGCATTTTTGGGCAGTTTTGTGCTCTACTGGAGAAGCATTTGTATAAAACAAACCAAAAAAAAGGGAGTTCCATCCAAAACCAAATGTGAAACTTGTGTATTAATTTCTTGATTCCAGTTTTGATTTGTGGTCAATAGTTTGTAGAAGTGTTGACCCAATGAGTAGCGAGCATGGAGGAGTCAACATTGTGGAATGTGCCTAGAACCCAACTATGTGAAGACGAATTGTCGTGGATGAAGACAAACAACAAGGGATCTCAATCAGTCAAACAAAGATCGAAAAAGGGGCAGAGTATGTTCACATTGTGTAATTATACTGTTATCCTGTGTATAATGTATGAAGTATGGATTATTGAAAGCTGAAGGGTGCGATATCTGAGAGAGACAACACCATTGTTTATGCCCAGCAAGAAAAATCATGACCAAGGTTTGAACAAATCATAATTGATGGGCATCGAACCAACAACAACAACTTCCGCAGAATTTGATGCTCTATGTGTTTTCTGAATTCATTTATTCAGGGAAAGCAAATGGTAGAACCAAAGGCAGGAAGGATTATATCTGAGGATTACACGCTGTCCTTTATGCAACAGTCTAAACACATGTCATTGCTTGTGAGGAGCATATTACCTAAGTGTCTTGTGTGTTTGGACGTGTAATGTTTCAAATTTGAAAAATCATTGTCGAAAGTAATTGCGCTGTGTATCTCAATTTTTATATTCGCGATGAATTTGAGTTTATAATTGGTTTATATTTCTTTGTGTTGATCATATCAACGTGAAGATCTGTGAAACTATTGTAGCATTGATCATTGAGCCATTCTTTGAGCATCAAAAGAGCTTGGCATTGAGGATGGCACGTTGTTGAGGTGCAGAGTTGAATCTGGTAGTAAACTTGAGCATTTCGGTCGTGGAAATTGCGTAGAAATTAATGTGAGCAGTGGAAGTGTATTTGAAGAGTGTGGAATATTTTCAAATGGGCAAGTCCTGCTAGTTGATCCCGGCCTCCCCTGTCGCCCGATCTCAGTCGATTATTTCTTTAGTTTAAGCTGCGTTGAAGGTGGAACCATGTGGCGTATTGACGCTTCTTCCCGAGTGGTGTTTATAAATATATGTGACGTTGGTTGTGGAACATGCCAGAAGTCAGACTGCTCAAAAATAGTGTGAAACTAGTGTGGTAAAGTTACAATCCAGTGTTGAAACCACTCTGTATTGGAGGGCCCAAGTTATTAGTAGGATTTGAGATCTTCTGTGGATTTATCAGAGGTGCACAATCTTCCATCTCCATGGTGGACCAATCACTTGCAATGTTTCGAGAAGTTGGCACAGTAACCAACCTCAATCCTATTGAATTACGGTTTGTATGCACTAAGGTGGTTTCTGTGAAGACAATGTTGTTTCCATGTTTAGAGGCGAGGGCTTTCGAGTATGTGGGATACACTGGGAGGTTTGCACGATCGAATTTAACCATAACCATAACCACTGGTGCCGCTTGGTGGCTTGATTTGTTTTGCTCTCATCCCCGCAGACCTTTGCAACTATTTTCGATGCCCAACTGAATTTGTTTCGCTTTAGGCTAGACAACCTGTATTCTACATTATTTACAATAACCCTGTTGCTTGAATGACCAGTTTTTGTTTGACTTGGCTTTTTTTTTTTGTCAAGATCCTTCCCCACAACATTCTTTATTGTTTCCCCATGTTTCAATATTGTGACCTTCTCCGTGACAAGTTCTTGTTCTATTGACCACCTCTCCTCCTTTTTGCTTCAGTATGAACAATATTTCCCATTGTAAGCTTTGGATCATGAAACTACTGCCTTGTCGAAACCGAATATTGCAGAGAATAGCTAAACCTCTGGCCTAATGAATTTGTAGAAGAATAAGAATAAAAAGGGCGTTGACCATAGAAAATAGAAAAAGAGTCTCCAAGAAAAGCTCCATCTACGTCGAACTTTGGAGGTGTTCTCTGGGGCCGCTTCAGAAAAAAAAATATTCTACGAGTCTACACCGGCTCGGGAACTTAGAGAAGGCCATAACCTGCAACACTTTCCAGAATTAACCACATTGGAAGCCACATCATAATGAAAACAAGTGAATGGGTTAATTTTTTTTGGTGTTGTAAGTATGAAATTACTTCCCTTCCTTTTAAGGTGCATTTTTGAATTGTGCTTTGACCTTTCGAAAAAGAGATTAGTTCACTTTTAAAGTGACTCCATTCAATTTTTTAATTCACATTTTAAGGGAATTTCATAAAATTCTTTTAAATAAGAGTTTAAAAGAAATTATAAAAAAAATTATTAAAGTTTTGGAGAGATAAGTGTATTTTTTTTAATTGTGGAGTGACAAGCGAGATTTTTATAAAGTAAGGGCTTATTTCCTTGTAATGGAGTGATAAGGTGTATTTGTTATGCAAGTCATTTTAATATTTTGTTGAAGAAAGTGGGTGAGTCAATTTTTGAAGACAATTTGACGCTAAGGAGTTCTCACTCCATGCTTGAAACGCTTCACTGAAGACATTGTCATGATGATGTATATTGAAGGTTAATAAAAACATCTCTTTCTGTGGTGGTCGTGTCCTAGATCCTCCCAAAATTGAATAAGGGGATCATAGATGCACTCTGTGTCGTGAATGCGTTTGCATGGTTTGTGTCACGTTCATTAAATGATTTCTTTGTCATCTGTTTACACAAGCTAAATGGGCATAAGAAATGCTTAAGTATAAGCATGCTTGATCAAGCTCCTGAAATCAACACTCTTGTAATCACTTAAGTTCATAAACACAAAGCGTCACATCATCAACTTGATAAGATGATCTTCAAAGCAAGCACATTTCACATCATGTAATCAAATCAATCAAGTTAAGGATGCTACAAAATCAAGCATTTCAAGTCAAGACATTTCTGCCTCAACATCCAATCAAGCTATCATCTACACCAACAATGTTTTTGCAGCAATTCAACAACAATTTTTTGGCAATTGCACTTGCACCATTTTTTTTTTAAGATCAATACAAAAACTATAATCAAAGTCAAATTTAGTTGAATTGTAAGGGTGCATTCTCGATTGTAACCAACACCCTAATTTGAATTGTTAAGGTGAATACATTAAGTCAAGTAAGTCTTCAACTGAGTCATCAAGATTGAACTTGTCATTTGTCTCTTGGGTGCATTTTTGACAGTGTTCGACATCCTTTCCTTTTTAAAATCATCACATTCAGTGAGGACATTCAAGAAAGCAGAAAGTATCAGTGATCTTCAACTAAGCATCAAAACAAGCATGTGTCTATAGCAAGTCCATTAAGATCAAGTGAGCGTGTCAAGTAACCAAATCATGTGTGACAGTTCAACACACAACAAGCGAGCCTATGTAAAGTTCATTCCAACATTCATAAAGTTCCTTTCAAGCAAAGTGATCGTCATCAAGTGAGTGTCAAGTCAACACGTCAAGCAAGTGTTTAAAGCATCAACAATAAAAAAATAGTACAAGCGAGCCTATTATTTCAGTGATCAACTCAACTGTGCAATTTTCAAGCATGAATTCTACACCAAGTGAGCCTGACTTCAATGTAAGCAAGACAACATGGCGAAACACATTTAGCTATCCCAAATTCTTCACAATCTATTGTTATCGTCAGTTTATGACATGGTGCACATCAACAAAACCACTCTTGCTGACATTCAAGTGCATCTTCAACATGCACATGAAACGATTGAGTTCCTTCAACTATAATCGCAACTGAATAGAATTGAGTTGCAAGAGAACGTGTTGCTTCCAAGTCTTTTCCATATACAACTTGATCATTCGAACTCATTCATCCAACCAGCTTCAAGTGTTGAAGTTGTTTCAGTGCAACTTTCTTCCAAACCCATCATTAAGCCATGGGAAGAAATCCAAAGTAATCGAGATCGACGCGGCTTAGGATATGTCGAAGATGACGACAAACTACATATCCCTGATTATTCAAAGCCCATTCAACTCATTAATGATGGATTACTTGAACATATCACCTCAGCAAGTTCTCCGCAAGTTGCAGATAGACGTCAATGCACATAAATTGAAGTTGCAGACAAACAGAAATGCACACGGACTCAAGTTACAGACAAACCGACATGTTCTCATTTTCAAAGAAGAATCATGGTGCACATGAAATTGACAAGTGGTTGTCAGACTGGAATTCATGACAACATCAACGGAGTAGCCAGTGGGAATCAACAAAAAAGGCTGTAGTGAGTAGTTTTTCAAAGACAACACAAGCAACAACGAGTTGTTTTTCAAAGACAACAAAAGCAACAACGAGTTGTTTTTCAAAGTCATCAGCTAGTGGGTGATCATCATCAACAAATACGCTAGTGGGTGTTCATCAAATTATGGCAGTGGACACTAGATGTTGTTTTCAAGAAAAGGGCAGTTGGATCCTTTTGTGGCTTGGCACATGATGGAGTTGTCAAGCGAAATTCAAAGATGAATGAGACATGCAGCTGATTCATGTTCTCTTCAGATTTGAGTTTTTTCAGCATCCAACTTTGGCGGTTTTTCAAGCAGTGTTTTTTGAGGATCAACTTGGGAACTTGGAATATGGTTCATTGTTCATTTTGGATTTATCATTGACAGGGGAATGTTAGCCTCACTCTCTTAAAAATCAATGATAAATTCAATTATTAAATTAAATTAATAAAATCATGAGAATTCCTCAATCTAAGGAGTCTAGTTTTGGATGAGAGATTCTCTCTAACTAGCTCTCCTAAATTAGTGTGTAAGTTGAGAAATTGTCTCAACCAAGTGAGTCTAAGATAGGCGCACTAACTTAAGATAATTTTCTCATGTATTTAGATGTATTCTTAAATTATTTGAATAAGAGAGAAATACATGAGTATGAGAGACCACATGATGACTCTCTTCCTTTTCCGCCAGTTTGTTTTTTGTGTGTTGCTGGTTTGATTATTGTGTGTATTTAATATGGATGAGTGTTTTCAACATCCAAAGGTCCCACCACTATATCATGCTCCACAAAACTATGTTTGTTTCCAATTGCAACCCCATGATGTACATCTTGTCACAAAAATTGTTGGGGGTAAGTACTCTAAGTGGATTTCCATCCTTCAAGAGTTCAATTTCGAGTTCATCAAATCCAAGTCGAAGAAGTCCTTAGTTTTTGTTGAGCTAATTTGTGACCTTCCCACTCATGAAATTGACACAACGCCAGGTGATTCTATTCTAGACGATTCGTGTTCTTGATCGTGTCATCTGACCCATGGTATGGAAAAATTATCATATATATCCAAACCTAGACTTTCTGGTCCGATACCTCTAACTCTGACTAGCAATGTATCTCATATCAAGCTAAAAATTATATTATAATCGGTGACACCCTTTATCATTGCAGTATCGATATGATTTTATGAAGGTGCCTCACCCATGAGGAGGCCAAGAAAGTATTGAATGAATGTTATTCTGGGGTAGTGGTGGTCATATGTCTAGTTATGCTACCATACAGAAGATTTTGCGTGCTCACTACTTTTGGCCTACTATGTTTCATGACTGCATCCTCGTGGTTCAGAAGTGTCATTCCTGTTAGATATATGAATGTAAAGCCCATGCTCCACCTGATCCTTTACACCCTATTATCACCATTGGACCGTTGTGAAATAGGAAATTGATTTCATGACATGTAACCCTCACTCGGTAGGGGGTATGGCTATATCATTGTAGTGGTAGACTATTTTACCAAGTGGGTCAAGGTAATGTCTACATACAATAACATCAGTGAAATATATGCTCTATTTTTCTTCAATCATGTCATTGCGAGGTTTGGTGTACCACGGACTATAGTTACAGACCATGGGAAACATTTCCATAACCACATGATGTCTGAACTGACTTCTAAGTTGGGTCTCTCCAATGAGATTTCAACTCCCTACTACCCTCAAGCGAATGGGAAAGTTGAGGCCATTAATAATTTTTTAATAAAAATTATTCAACATATGATATGGGTCGACAAATAAGATTGGCATATTATCTTTTATGCAACCTTGTGGACATATCAAACTTTTGTTCAAATTGCTACTGGGTTTACACCATTTCAATTGGTATACAGTATGGAAGTAATCCTTCCTATTGAGTGTGAAATTATAGTAGTGAGACTTGTTCTCAAGCTTCTCCCTACCACTTATGTAGAATAAGAGCATCTCTTACATCTAACACATTTAGATGAAACCCGACATGATGCCGCAATGGATAATGAAGCTCATAAGAAACACATTAAGGTGTAATATGACAAGAATGTTGAGCCTCATGTCTTCTCAGAAGGTGACCCTGTCTTGTTGTATGACCAAGAGTCTAAAAAGTTGGGAGGGAGGAAGTTTGATCCAATGCGGCTAGGCCCATATATTATTAAACATGTTCTTGCTAAAGGGGCCTATGAGATTGTTAATTTCAATGGAGTTCCAATGGCACAACTTATAAATGGGTGCTTGAGTATTTTTTGTGTAGTTCACTGTGTATATGTTTTATATAGGTGTGTTGAGAGTGATTCCCTTCAGAGTTTGTTAAATTTTCTGTTAATACTGTTTACATTTGGTTTGCAAATGTCGGCATCCCTTCAACCATATGTTGATTATGTTGATGGTGCTAGTTGTAGTACTCAGAACCTTTCTTCCACAACATAGGTTATATATGCTCTGAATGGAGAGTTAGTGAGTTTACAAGGGATTTGTATCAGTTTCTCTACAAATAATATCATTGAGTATAACGTAGTGATCAAACTTTTGTCTGATGCTATTTCCCATGGTATTTTCCGTATAGTTTTCAGACTTGCATCGCAACTTGTAGTACTACAGTTAACTAATGTCTATTGAGTTAGGATTCCAACTATGTGTTGGATGTTCTTAAGGGTTCGCCTTCTAGAAGTATATTTTGATTATATCCAATATCAACACATTTCTAGAAATCTAAACACATTGAGAGATGCATTATCAAATCATGTTTTAGATAGACATTTGTGACACATGTAAATTAAATTCAAGTCACATCACATACATTGAATGATATAATAGAAAATATAAGAAGCACTGATAGGTAGATAGTTGTATATATATCAAAGTTTGGTTTTACAAAATTTGTGCCCGAGACACATATGGCCACACGATCTGTCATATCAAAAAATATACATGTAGTACAAATATGGCTATATATATAAGCATCTTAGTAGACTTCTCATGATGCTCATGATAGAAAGCCATTGTATGAGCCATCTTGCACAGTAGCTAGCTGATACGACCAGGCATGCTAATAGTATGACATTATAGTCTCATAGGGATTTGGTCGACCCTAGTATTGACTATGCCCTCGGTCAATCCCTCCATGTGTCACTCGACCTCTGCAAGAGTCTCGACCACATTGAGATCCTACAGTACCTCTTGTCCCCATGCAACAACCTATACTCCTACTAGTGCCTGTTATGGTTATCCCACACGCTGAAGATAGGAAGAACCCACAGGTTGAAGGGATCCAACATATGCATGTGAAAAAATCAATAATTTAGACTCATATACATAAAAAATATAAAAAATTATAAAACTTAAAAACTCAAGAAACCTATGGCACCCCATTGCTCACCATCAGGAAGCATGAGCTCTGAGTCTCCACGAAAATCCATCCCTGCATATGGATAGTCTTCAATCACAATTACTTTCATGCGCAATGATCAAAAGAAGACTGCTGTGAGGCTCATCGATGATGGACATGCATGTATGGATATGAGATCCACCCACCTTCCCATCCGTGGGACTCTCAGATCTGTGGGTTCGAGCGAGATATGTTTTGGCCAGAGCAATGAAATCCTCTCTAAGAAAAATGAAATCAAGGTCAAACCATATCCAAAATTGTTCTACCGTTCATCCTTTTCCTTGGTCAGTTGTTCCTTCATATTTTCCACTACTCCCTTGCTCCAGTTTAATACTGTCGACTCCATACACTCTAACACATATTGCATATGAGACTTGTTGGCCAAATGTAGGGTAACACTACCATTCAATATAGAAATGATGAACAATATCGTCCTTAGAGGAAAACAAACCACATCATTTATCTCGATTTTCCCATCCTTGGTTGGTTGGTATCGAGGCCTAGAATGTGCACTGATGTAATCCTTGACTGTCTCTCCAATCCTCCTTGAACCAGATAAAGAGACAGGGGCACCTCTCCTTGATATACCTGTCAAAAAGTATATATCTTCCACCTGTATTTCAAGCATATGTTCTCCAATTCTAAATACTTGTGCCTTAACATCCCATGCTCAGAAAAGATACTGCAACAAATCCATATGTTGCCTAATCCTAGGAAGCAAGAAAAAATTCAAAATCTCACAATATCTGAATCCATGGATACTGATTGGATCATTAGCTGCATTAAAATTTTGTTCCTCATGTTCTCTTTCTCACTATATCAGAGACATTTTGTTCGATGAAGACCTGAAACACAACAAGAAGAATCATTAGAGTGAGTTTCATGCAAAAGATTAGGATAAATGTGAGAGAAACAAGAAAAACAAATTTGTGAATTGTGCCCAGCACAACACCCTAAGGGAAGACAGTGCGCTACAATGCCCTAGACAATATATTTTTTACCTGCCGAACACACCTTTCGACACTGATGGAAAAATTAAAGCCCTAAGTCCTTCAAAATTTGAAAAAACATGCATGAAATGACAAAATGGAACCATATAAATAAAGAAGAAGGTGATATATCCTACCTAGAAGTGACGACACTCAAAATGATCCACCGAATTAGCTGTAGAAGATCGAGGGTAAAAAACACTCAAAACTCACTCACCAAGAGGTAAAATGTGAAATGGTAAAAATGAATTACTTCTTGCCTATTTATGGTTATTTTCAAAAGTATTTTATTAATATTTTAATAAATTGACCTAAATATGAGTCAATTTTATCATGCATTAGGTATTTTTAATATTTTGGTGGTGTTTTGAGCAAGTTCATAGTTGTTTAATGGATTTGATGATATCTGAATTGTAACAAATCATTTTCATCGAATATCATACATTTATCACTTTTTTTGGCTCTGTAAACTTACGAAAAGGAACCCCCTATAGTCCTCTTTCAACTCTTTTTAGACTCCCAAAATATGAAAATATTTCTGAACACTTGCCTTTTCGAACTTGTTAAAGTAAATGAAATATGTATAGTCAGTATAAGTTTAACCCTCTTCCAGACTCAGATAGACTATTTACGATAAATGAATACCTTAGTTGAACATGGCTAAGATGTCCTCTTGAGTTTTGTTTTCTACCTTTTCAAACTCAAGAGGCTATTTATGAAAAGGAAATTTGGAGTTTTCTTTTTTGCCTCTTTTTCAAACGCTCTAAACATGAAAAAGGAGCCAAGTTACACCTTCGTTGGACACGTAAAAACATCAAACAATGATGGACTCGTCAAACATGATGGGACCGAACCACTCCTTCTTAGGGTTTGTTAAATATACTTAGAGGGATTCATATGAAGGATGAACTTAAATATCAAACATATGTTATTCTCCTCAATCTTGTTAAAAAATAAAGAGGTGTTGACCAAAAATGATTGGGAAAATTGGGAAAATAGGGCACTCCACCTATTAAAGGCAGTGAGTCACTCTTGAACATGACACTCTTCCACTTCATCTTTGTGGCTGTTGGGTTGGGAAATATTCTTGTTTTTTCTTCATCACACCATATCAAATCCTCTGCTTTCGATTTGGGTCAATGCTTGCAACTCCATTCAATGGCGTTGATATGTTCAAGAGAAGTCATTCAGTTGATATCTGCTATGATACTCTTAAGCCTTCATTCCATGTCGATCATTCTTGAACTTGTTCCACATCAACATCATTATGTCTCAAATCATGATGCCTATTTTGTGTCGTTGATGGGGGATACATCAAGGCCCACCTATGATGGGTTGCTTCCTATCAACCTCTCATTATCCACGAAGTTGACTTAGAAACTCTTCCTTCAGGACCTTGGGACTTGTATAGATCAATGGAAAGTTTCCTTGCTCTTGGCGACATGTTTTCATCATTGGCCTTTGACCGAAATATTATGTGTGGTGTTCGAATTCAACTCATTCATTCACACCATATGAATTGTATTGTTGTGCCTTGAGAGCCATTAACATCATCGATGGTTTCTCTCATTTCCGTTAACAACTTACATCATTGGACAATAATCAGATGGTGTCTTCCATGTTCGAATCCAACTCCTTTATTCACATCATTAGACTCGTACGTTGGACAATCGAGTGAACGAGATAGAATATTCTAAATCTAGTTCCACCCATCTAGGTTGAACTTTTAATATTAATGTAAGATTATAAATCATGATGGCTATGATCATTCAATCAGTCATCCAATCATGGATCCACACTTTGTCATTAGTGGACACAACTTCTTGATCATTGTACATGTAATGTTATCTTATGTGCTGAGAATGGGTATGCCTCCCTCAACAAAGATATCATGATAAAAATATATTGTAACAGATGATGATCTCAACCAGTTGTTCTTAATCTGAAATTTTCACAAGGTAAAGCACTTCATTCATCATCCATTGTTTCTAACTTTGTGCTTTAGGGGGCAATCTGTTATTGGCCATTTTGTTGCATCTCATCAATAGACCTGCAAACCGGATCTATCATCATCTCTGAACATGTTTTCATCATCCCTACACAAATCCATAAGCATGAACTTTCCAAATAACTGATTTTCTGGGTATAACTACCAAAAATAAGTGCTTTTAAGGCCCAACTCACCTTTCCCCTTTAGAGACATGCGTTCAATAGCATGTTTCTCCTTTCAGCACCAACTCTAATCAACAACATCTTGTCCCTTGCTAGGGGTGCGTTGATTCTAGAATTTCAGGAAAATTAAAAAGGATCTTGAAGCTTCCTCTTCCAGAATCTTCCAGGAGTTGTTTTAACCATTTAATTTGGATAGGAACCTTGAATCCTATTTGATCATACCTTGGATATTTCACCTCTTATCCCTTGATCTTATCCTCTCGTATTAAGTGGATCTCAAGCCTAGATTGGTAAATGGATAATAATTCTTAAACTACCATCCCTTTCCTATAAATTTACTTCCATCTACAACATCAGGGTTGGATTTTTGAGACTGATCATTCCCTCATGTTTTTTCCTTGAATCTAAGATAGTCATCATCTTCATGAATTAGGGTGACATTAAGATGTGCTTTCTAATAAGGAAGGACAAGTAAACTTGGAGAGGTATCTACAATATCAACTTCCATTCTTGGTTGTAAACTCTCTCCTATTTCTATTAATACAAAGAGTATACTATTTTATTATATGTGTTATGTTATATTTACATTCATGTATTTCAATGCTTTGTTGATCCATTGAATAAAGTAATTGAATTATGCTACGTAGATGTTGTGGATATTTGGATTGTTATGAATGTATGTGCCGGTTCTAATTATAGTAATCAGAGTTACGGTTGGAGCTTACAAGCCAGGAGGAAAGTAAATATTGCGACGGATTCCAAGTAAGCCTCTTTCCCATTCTTCAATTTCTCTAAGGGAAACTTTATATTTGTTGCTTTATGTTGTTCTAGACCAATCCACTAGGTCTAGGGAAGATACTTTTGTTTGCAATCGTAACTTCCACATAACACTCTTATTCCTAAATTGGATTTCCATATTCCTTTGAGGATTTTCATATGATATATTTATGCAACTATGTTTATAAGATAGTGGCAAAGATCATTGCAAATAGAGAGAACTTTTTTTTGTCCAATGCGATTTGGGGGGAGCAATTTGGTTTCCTAGCTAGTTGGTAGATTCATGAGGTTGTTGGGATTTCTCGTGAGGGAATTCACAACATTAAATTAAGGAATTTAAATGTGTTGGTGCTAAAAATAGATTTATCAAAGGCCTATAACAAGGAAGCCTAACTTTACCTAAGGTTATTAATTACACATTTCATATTTGAGGTACATTTTATTAATCGGGTGATGAGTTGTGTAATGATGGCCTCTTTCTTGGTTCTCATCAATAATGTTGCTTTAATTTTTCCCAAATCAAGAATTGGTCTTAGGAAAAGATTCCCAAAGTCTCCTCTCTTATTTCTTCTAATGGATCGAGGGATTAACATATTGTTGATGGAGGCAAAGAGATCAAAGACCTTCAGAGGAGTTCATATGGGATTGAATTTTATAACTTACAATTTTTTTATTTGTAGATGATATATATATATATATATATATATATATTTATATATATATATATATATATTATATATATATATATATATATATATATATATATATATATATATATATATTATATATTATAGATATATTTGATGGAAATAAATATTACCCAACATAGTTGTGTGAAATTATATATTTGTATTATGATGCAACAAGGATGATGGTTAACATAGACAAATATTCAATTTCATTTTCAAGGAGGATGGAGGAGGAAGAATAGGTTTTTGATCTATTTCTTTTTATTATTATTTGAGGCTGGATTTTGAAGATGGGATAACTATTTAGGGTTATATATAAAAATAAATACCTACTTAAAACAAGGTTGGAATTGGTTTATAACTAAACTAGAAAAATAGCTAGCATGTTGGAGTTACAAGTGGTTGTTGTAGGGATGAAGGATTATTCTAGTTAAATCCTATCTTGAGGAAATTCCTTTCTACTAGATGACTACGTCATGACTTTCAAAAGGGATTCTTGAAAATATTAGAAGGATAAGTTTAAGGTTTTTGTGGGGATGTTTAGCAAAAAATAACGTGATTCCATGGGTAAAGTGGAAGAAATTTATTATACCAAAGTTGTTGGGAGGATTGGACCTTAAGAACATTTAATTTTCTAAAAAAAGTTGGTAGCTAAGAGAATTTGGAATCTTTTTCTAATTAAAGGGTTATGGTGTCAAGTGGTGATTTAGAAATATATTTTTCCAAACTTAATCAGATATTAGCCTCAAGGGTTAGCTCAATTAGTCAAGTCCCTGTAATTAAATGACATTTTCAATTGAGAGGCCACAAGTTTAATTCTCTTGGCACTTTTGGGGTGGATCTTCTTGGTACAAATATTTTGTGGATGTAGAGGTAAATGATCTCTAGGGACCATGAACAACATAGAAAAAAAATCCTAGTTGAATATTGGATAAGGAGAGTTGATAATTATAACCATAATATTTCAGTGGTGTGAAGGATTTTCCTTTGATTTGTGTTGTTGAGGGGATTCAAATATCTTGTAAGGTGGATGAAGAGGCTCTAGTTCTGATTTGGGAGGACACATAGGTTGGGATTGGAAGATACCACTTAATAACACCACAATTTATTCAATCACTATAGGATGGAGGTTTTTTCATGCTTTCCTACATTGTATATCGACTTACAATTTCGATATGGATATAGGGACATATTACAATAGACAAGATAGGATTCATAGGAAATAAAGCATAATTATGAAATGGTATTTTATCATGTTTATAAAGGAGTCATGTTTGTATATAGGGACATCATGATGAGCTAACCTGGTCATTTCTTCTTTAGGATTTTACACACTTGGGATTGGATTTATGTTTTTAAGTATAGGAGAAGAAATAAGAGATCACCAATGCTAAGGACATTATCTTTCAAAGTTGAAATTTACTTCAAAATAAAATTTGTTTATGTGGTGTTTATTAATGAACAAAATATTAACTTCGAATAGATTACAAAAGATGAATTAAAGGGTCTTGAAAAATGTGCTCTTTTCAAACTTAGTGAGGATACAAATTATCATTTGTTCATGGGTTTTGTCTATTCAAAATAGGTGTGGCTAGAAGTGAAGGTACTATTAGGATTAATAGTGGCCTAGGGGATACGGTTGGCTAGGAAAATTTAATTTTTTGAAGAAAAATACATTCCTTTAATGAAGTATAATACCAATGGGCTTAACATTTTGAGTTATTTCTCATAGGATAAGGAATAAAACTCGGTGAGGGTAGTGGTTCAAGAAAAAAATGAGAAGATATTTCCCTAGAGTTTTTTTGATGGGGAATCATAATGAGATCGTGTTATATATGGAGGGGGAGGGATTATATTCTTTATAGATAATCATTTTGGAATTAAATTCAATATATGATTGGGGAGGGGTCAATTAATTATGCAAAATTGATGGCCCTAAAACTAGTATTGCTGTTTGAAAATGAAAAAGTAATTAATAATTTATAGGTGTACAAGGGTGTAACAGTACAAAGTAAAACTAAAATTAATGTCTTAATGAAAAACAATTACTTACAAATGAGCTCACCTATATTACCTGTAATTGCAGTCTGCCAAATGATCACAAGATTTTGGGGACGACTCTCCTCCCAACTGTAGGCTCAATTGTGCAGAATTCTGCTACAACTGGCCACCCCCAAGCCCTCAATCAACGACTACTGCCAGTGCACCTAAGTCTTAGTATACCATTCTTCCAAGAGAATGAAAAATAGAATCTCGGAATGATAGAATGCAAGAATGCCTCTCATCTTCCTCACCATCTATTAAATAGAACAAACATTGGAAGGGGAACCACATGCACACACTCCATGTGTCTACATGCAACTTTGAATTTTTAGCTTTCTTGTTTTATTTCTTTACTTTTCTTTTGATTTTTAGCTTTCTTGTTTTATTTTCTTCTTTTTAATAGCTTTACTGAATTTTTTTTAT
>APFE030297009.1:72187-115688 GCA_000404065.3 Pinus taeda
CCATGTGAGACAAAATAGGATAGAGGTAGCCTAACAAGACAAAAACTATGAATATGGAGTTTGGGGAAAGACCAACTCAACAACCTACACTTGATGCTAATCAGTCACATACTGATGCTAAGCTTAGTACTGTGCTGTGATGCCCCCAAACTGCTTGATGTTGTCTTGCTGAAAGAAAACTCTTGCCTCCATGGCATATGAGCATATGGTTTTGGAACCTTTGTTTGTCTTGTCCTAAAGCATGTGCAGCATGGTATAGACCATGACAGGACCACCAATGTGCTTCTACATTTTTGGTGCACTTAGCTCCAAGTGATCCATGTTGGCCTCTCACTTTAGTTGTTCCATGTACCTGTAAACCTCTAACCGAGCTTGTTTCTTGTGCTTAGCTTTGGTGAGGAAAACTTCATCTATTCACTCTCTTCCTCAACCGCTAACTGTTACGACTCATCAGCCTATATTGCCACTGTTTTCTCTGTCATTACGCCTTTCCTTTGTTTTTCTTCCTGTTTCTACTTCTTTCCCTATGCTCTCCTTCTCAACTCCCATTTTTCCTTCAGATCTTGTTTTGCTTGCTGTGATCTCAATTATGCTACCTGCAATCTCTACTTTTCTCTCTTCCTCCGCTCTGTTGTCTGTGTCCTCTGCTTCCTTTTTGTTTTGCTATCAAATCTTCTAGTATGAAGGTTGAATCCACTTTCACTCTTCAGCTTTTTTCTCCCTTTGTTATGTCATCAATTTCCTCTTTCCCTCATCATGTAATAGATTTCTACCTTCTGCCACTTCTGCTAGTCTTGCTGCCATGTTAGTATTGATTCCTTTTCTGTAAACAATTGGGCATCTATGTATATGGGCAAGTTCACTGGCGCTTACTCAACTACTTCCCCACTACGGATTTTAGTGATCGCTATTGAATCAATTCTATTTGGTGCTATGGTACAATGAATGCTGGAGAGATGTGCTTCATGAGTGTCATACCCGTGGGACAATAAAAACACTCATGGCAAGCAAACATTATCACTTACAAATCTAACTTCACTACATGATAAAGAAATAACCAGGTCATCTAATGAGGTAAATTACATAATTTTGAGTAATAGGAGTGATTGATTGACTGTGGGAACTATGCACTTCGCATTCCCAAAAATCAGTGTGGAAGCTTGATGAATGGAACTGCGCAATGCGCAGTCACGTTTGGGACAAGGCTTGGAAGAGACTACACATTGTGTAGTCTCAGTGACTAAGATGGGAGACTGGATCTTGGAACTGTGCAATGCACAGTTGGAGCTAGCCTATGATAGGCTCTACACAATTCTAAAAGCCAAGGCAGAGGCCTTGAGCTCCCAAATTGTGCAGTGCACGAAGTGAGATGTGAGATCCGAGAAAGGGGAGCCCAAACCTTCCCATGAGGAGTGTGCAAACAAGCAGATCGGAAGGATGATGTGAGGATGAGTGCAAATCTAACTAAGTGTAGTTGTATGCTTGTGAAATAAATGCAGCGCTCGATTAAACTGAAGGAACATGAAGCATGTGAAGGAAGTCGCCGCAACAATGACTGTTGGTGAAAAAAGGGGAAAACACATACGACACTTGAGAAAGGAAATCTATAACTTGAAACAACACTTCTACAAGCTAAAAAAATTAAAACACCAGTGGTCATTCAGCAAAACAAGTGAAACAACGCTCTCATAAGCTAAACCAACAAAAGCGATAGAAAAAGCAGCAAAATGTGATAAAAGAAAAACTCACCCCAAAAAGTGATGATAATTCCTCAAAGGCACCTTGATATCCTAGGGAAGCTAGAGCTTGATGATTGAATGTATAAGTGAACTCTAGAGGTGTCCAATTTGAGAAACATGGAGTTCATGACATGTATGCTTGAAATCAAGCACAACAACCAAACTTGGCAAAAACTTCTAAAGGAATCAATGTGTCACCTTCGAGAAACTAATAATAGATCCCTACTTCCCAGCAATGATTTTATTCTTAGCTTCTTGTTTTTTTAGGAAAACTACCATGCACTGCTTGGAAATATTGCACAGTTCTAGGAAGGACTGAGTAGCTCTCTAGTTCATGCATTGAGTAGTTTCTGAGCACAATATGTTCTGTGAAATTTCTGGGCTGAGTGGCTTTGGGATACCTCTCAAGCTCTGCGTAATTTCCTAATTGAAGGCATGCTATCAGATAGATCTACGCAATTTCCCAATTAAAGGCAAGCTATCAGCTAGCTCTACATAATTCTAGAGTTGAAGGCTCATATGTTGCCTCAGACTACTTTGCGTAGTTTCCCAGTTGAAGACGAGCTTCCAGCTGGCTCTGCGTAATTCTGGAGCCGAAGATCATTGTTGGGTTGCACCATGCATTTCCTGAGAGCAAGGTTGGTTGCCTTCAAGGATTGCATATATCATTAAGCCAGTGATAGAACCAATTTGTAACCAAGTTACGGGGTCATCTTGTGGTTAGACGAAAAATAAAGTAAGAAAACACAAGATGTAAAGAGAAAGACAAAACTCAATGAAAACACAAGTACCTAGGCAATGTAAGACAAGCTGTCAAGATTTCAGTAGGGAGGCTCCAAAATGAAGTGAAGTCAAAATTTTGGAGGGTGGTTGTAGCTGCTATAACATTGGCATAAAATTGTAGATCTCCATCTCTCTATATGGACCTTCTCTTGTCTAAAGCGAGTCTAACCCCTCTGAAAGTATTATTCAATTCTTTGATCGTCATGGCCTCCTCACTATCTTGAGATAAAGATATAGTCCTTGCCATTATCTTGATCGGTCAGCACACATACCAAGCTAAGTCAACTGACTTGTTTCGATTGGGGATGAGGGGTATATTGATGCACAAGTAATATAGTCTGTCAAAGTTTCTCCATTGCTAGCAGGCCTTGACAGTACCCCGACGGAGTCACTTCAGGAACAAAATCATCGTTCTACTGTCAGCGAGCCTGGACAGTACCCCAGTGGAGTTACTTGCTTCACCTCTCTTCACATGAAGCCTTTCTCTTCTTTCAAATTATTTTTTTATTTTATTTTATTTATTTATGTATTTTCACTTTTCAGAGAATTGTGCATAAGCACCTATTTATTTCATGAGGTGGAAGAGGAATCCCGACTTATTGAGAACAAAAGAGGTTATCCCTTCAGAAAAGTATGTTATATATATCTTTGACATACTATTTAAGGTTTTCTCCCTCACCTTACTCTACTTGACTAAGTTGACAAGGGTTAATTGAATATAGAAAAACTGATTAGAGTAGGCGGTACTAGTTAAAAGTGAAAGCGTGGTGTTTTCACCAAGACTCACTCTAAACAAAAGGTGTTTTCCATTAGGGTATCACTGATTGAACAATGCAAGCTCTTCATAAACAAAGGGGATAACAAATAACCAAATTTTGATATTTTTACAAGGCCTCTTGTACTTCACCCTGCTTGTCTCAAGAGCCAAACACGGTTTTATGTGAAACTAATCCTACGGGTGTGTAACAAGCAAACAAAAAAGAAATAAAAAGACATTACTAAATAAAGAAAAGAAAGTAAGAAAAGCCAAACATGAAATTAAAGAAAAAATAAATAAATCAAACAAGAAAGAAAACACTACTCCTACTCCTAAGCTAAACAGTGCATGGGCCTACTCACATAAGTGATACTTCTAATGCAGCCATTGACGTATTGGTTGTCCCATTTTGGTGAAAGCATGATTGACAAGAAAGATATTTAGGTGAACGAGGATACAAGAAAGATAAAAAAAATGAAACCTAACACACTTGAAGATTAAATGTGTCCACAAAAAATAAAAGAGTAAATGCGGAAGACAAACACTCTGCAAACGTACCATGGTGACACATCACACTATGCACAGATGACGAACATGCACACTCTTTTGATCTTGACAAACGAGCAAACATGAAGAAATAGGAAAACGTTTGCTTAGCAACATGAATTTCTACATATGACTCCTCCAATGCATGAGCAATAAGATCTTATGATTCTCATGGAGGATGTGACATCTGTGGATTAGGCTAATCTTCAATGAAAATAGGAGAGTGATGAGGAGCCTCAGGTGTTTCGGTATATTTATAACTAGGAGTGGGATTGACCTCAAGATAGCGAGAACCTGACATAACCATCAGCTTGGGCTGAAGTGCCTCGACAGCTTGAGGGGTTTCCACTTCATCAGTGGGTAGATCATAAAAGACCAGTGGCTTAGAAATATCAATAGCAAGTGAATCAAAATCATGATCAAATGAGTGAGTAAGAGATCATGACGACCACAATCATAAAATTTGAGATGTAAATCAACATCTTCATGATCTGACGAATCGTATAGAGGGGTTGATAAGAAACAAAAGAATTCACCCTCTGAATTTCCAAAAAGAAAAGAGGATAGATTGGGTGGATTCAGAAACAAAAATGTGTCCTCTCCGCAATCAAATGACAGACTGACATTTTGTGTGTTCTGTGAATGATCGGAAGTAGAAACATCTGGGAATGAATTTTCACAAGATAAACTAGAAATGGCAGAATCACAAAAGATGGCAAGAAAAAACATATTAGGTGTGGACAGAAGGAGGTGATCCTTCACCGTAGATTCTTCTTCAGATTCCCACACATACTCATAAAAAATGACAACACAAGTTGGATACTCAACACCAACTCCGTCGACAACTTGATCCTCATGACCAATAGAGGTGGAGATTGGAACAGGTGAACAAAACATAGTAAAATATGGAGGATCAAAGGAACCAGAGGATGGAGGTTGAGAAGACAAGACCTCGTGACAACCATCAAAGTTGCAGTCTAAATATGTGCAGATGTTTAGAATAGGTGGGATGGGAGGATGTTGTTAGGGTCCTATAATTTATAGGATCTCAAGGTAATTGAGCGTTATATCTCAGGAATCCTATTTTGTAAATACTTGACAATCTGCCAATGATTTCTAAATAAAAGAAAAAATAGAATAAAAAATGAAAAGAGGGTATAAAGAAGAAAAATAAAGAGAAAAACAAAAATATTGAAAAATAAGAAAAATTGAACCCCACCAAAAGAAAGAAAATAAAAAAAGAATAATTCTGAAAGTGTTGCAAGTCTAAATGCCACTATTCATACATGTTTTTGCTTCATTTCTGTAAAATAAAAGTTGTGTGCAGTTTGTTCAAAGTGCCACAATTACTAGTTTTAGTTTAATCATGATTAATCTTCTTTAAATTTCTGTGAATTAGATAGAGAATAAAGGTTTATCCAACAATTTTATCTGGGTAAATCATTAGTTAGGTAGAAAATGACATTGATCCAACTATTTAATTTGGGTCAATAGGAGAAATAAGGGATAGGTTAGATAGTTTTTCATTCTGCATAAAAGAAAATAAAAATGGGTTTGCTAGTCTAAGTGCACCCTAGAGACAAAAATAAAAATGCTAGTCTAGCTAAGGGTAGGTAGATTAGGTGATTTGATAAGTATTTGCCTATCTAAATTTTATCCTAAGTTTGAGGATATGACAAAAGAGGAAAATGTGCATGCTATGGATAATGTATTTCAAAAATTTCATTACATATCCCTTATCCTAAGTCTGGAAATCTGAATGTGCGCAGGGATAAAGTAATTTATATCTTGCATTTCCCCTTATCGTAAGTTTGAAAAAAAGTATTAAAGTGCATGATGACATATCTTCTTTTTCACTTATGATTAAAGGTCAGTAGCTTTGAGTGCCTCAAGATCCGATCCATTACTTCATCCATGGACCTTGTCTTCCCCCCACCCAACCACCCCCCACACCCCCCCTTTGCATTCTTCCTTTACCATTGGTAGGGTGGTTGTCCAGAAGGTGGTTTCTCTCACCGGGCCCTAACCCTTAAGTGGCGTGTTGTGGTGATTTCACACCCCCCCGGCTGATACCATTTATTGCCTGCTACCCCCTCTAGAAACCGCCTTTCCCTTACCCATTCTATTGTGCCTCACCACTCTTCCTCCACCATCCTCCACCTGCCACCTGTCATGACCGTTGGGCCAATTCCTAAATTCAAAGTCTAGATATGAGTTGGAGGAAGTAGGAGTTAGTGATAGAACTGCCACCATTTTGGAAGTCAAGAACATCTTGAAAGAGAAATCTCATTGTTAGTTGGAGGAAAGGTGTGAAACTTTAGAGCTATAGGTAAACAGGTTTGGAAACAGGATTGAAGCCTTAATGCAAAATGGACTGCCCAGTATCTATGTCATAAATGACAATTTGATCACTTAGGAAGACTATATCCTGAAGATGAAAGAAGTGGCTAAAAATAGTGTTAAGTTCAATGGAATTAAAGGAAGTATGAAAACAAAGGCATTTTTGGAGACCATGTCAAAAGATTTCCATGTGCAGAATGAGGTAAAACATATTTTTACAATAAAATCAACTTTTTCTAAATACACAGAGGTAGATGAAATTTACCGCAGGCTAACAAAGTTGACAGTGCCAGATGAAAAGAGATGGGAGGAGTTGGTTGATTTACTAGATTGAAGGATAACTCAAGAGCAGTAAAACAAATTTTCCAGTGCAACCACCAACACAACGGTCAGTTCAACATCTCAACACTGTTTCAGGATGACTGAGCAACTGAATCCATCAAAACAAGGCCACCATTATCTTCAGCAACAACGTACGTGGCCTATCCTTCTACCAAGTTTACATGTTATAGTTTGTAATTAGGCTAATAATAAATTGTCAGTTTGACAGTGATTTTGTAAATTATTTTTGTAATTTTTTCATTATAAATACTTCATTGTTCAAAGTATTAAGGGTTGATTTTTGAATGTAATTTGCTTCTGCATATTGTAATTTTCAAAGCACTAGAGCATCAATAATACATGGATCTTTCACAGGATCCATGTGGTGTACAAATGGTGATGTGCCTCTTCTATCTATTTGTTTAAACACTATTTTTTCTTTCTCTGTTATTCTAAATATCAGAATTAATCAACAGAAATTGTGATAAATAAGATTCATTACTTAGAGTGTCCTATTTTGGTTGTTGTTAATTTTAATGTTTTCCACTGAAGTCAGATCAAGGAATTCTTAATTGCTCCTTGATTTCTACTGAACCTTACACTTCTGCTATCCCACCATCCATTTTATTTATGAAAATATCTAGTTAGTGAAACCTAAATTTCCCTCTCATAACTCTAAAAATTGATGCAAAACTCCAGTTTAGTTTATAGACTCCATAGCCCAATAGAATTATAACACTTAAATCAACCAAACCTTTCAAACAAAATAAACAAGTACAATCATAGCTAGCCTAAAATTTACACTAAAACAAAGCTAAATTAAATAGAGAGATCCCTCTCTTGTCGGCATTATGATACATGTGTTGTACTTGATGGCAACCCAATTGTAGTAGAACAAATCACTTGTATATGGTAACTAGATGAATCTACAGGAGAGATATCAGATATGAAAAAATGCATGGAAGTTGTGTTTACAAATGTGAAAAAATGTAGTGCAGTTCACAAGAATCATTTCAGAAGTAATATGGAAAATCACATTATAACAGGTCTATTCAAAGGGAACAAAGTAATGGTACAAAAGAATAGGATGAAGGAACAAAGGACTACAAATCAGAGTCAAGAAATTGAATGGTTTAAGAAGTATACGCTAGTTCATCTTGTCCAAGTAGCATATAGACGCGGGTTCATGGAACAGAAGAAGCGTATACGTATGTACGCATTTTCACAGAAGGAAAAGCATGTATGGGATGGAAAATCAAGGTTTTGGTCCGAGGAATTGGTCTTAGGTTTTGGTCGAAGGTATTCAGTTCAAGGTATTTGGTCCGAGGTATTGGTCCGAGGTTTTGGTCTGAGGTTTTGGTCCGAGGTATTTGGTCCAAGGTATTGGTCCGAGGTATTTGGTCTGAGGTATTGGTCAGAGGTTTTGGTCCAAGGTATTGGTTCGAGGTATTTGATCCAAGGTATTTGGTTCGAGGTATTAGTCCGAGGTATTTGGTCCGAGGTATTGGTCCAAGGTATTGAGAAAGGACTAAAAATATATAAGGAGGAGATGTTCAAAGGGATAAGAACACAAGTAATGAATATCTTATGAAGTGTTAGATCAAAAGCAAATATGCATGTTATGGGTTTCTAAAGCTTTTCTTGATCTAGACTAAAATATGCACCTGAGCATTTGATGATGGATGATATCTAATGATGGATCAGCATCATAATGACTTATCATTATGTGATCTGATAATGGATGGGCTAGATCTGATTGCTAACACATGTTTTATCCTTTATATATGATGATCTGGGTATGTCTGAAGTTAGGAATTGCAGTGAAGTTATAAGTAAGTATTTGCAGATCTATATGCTCGTTCACTTTGGTGAAGTTGCATATACATGCTGGCTTGGCTCTTCCAAGTAGCGTATGCAAAATAAAAGCTTGATGTTCAAGGATGACTGATCTATTAGATTAGTGCTGTTGTTTTATATATGATGATCTGGGTATGTCTGAAGTCAGGAATTGCAGTGAAATTATAAGTATTTGCAGATCTATATGCTCGTTCACTTTGGTGAAGGTGCATATACATGATGGCTTGGCTCTTCCAAGTAGCATATGCAAAATAAAAGCTTGATGTTCAAGGATGACTGATCTATTAGATTAGTGTTGTTCTTAGATCTGAAAGTAAAACTAAATGCATAAAGAGTTTGTGTCTCATTGATTAATTAATTGAGAAAGAAGGGTGATCCTTGTTTCTATCTATTTATAACTCTGTAAAATGACAGTAGATCTTCAGAATGTCACTGATTGGTACAATTTGTCGTTCAGAGATTTTATGATTTAGTATCTTTAGAGGTTTACGCAGGTTGGGCAAAAGGAATTAGCATATACACACATGTTTGCTTCATTAAAGGAGCGTATACATTCTGACATATGCCATTTGAGGTTACAATTAGTTCTAGTTGTTGATGCGGTGTTCTGGATTCAAATTTGTGTACTGGTTACAGTGATCCGTCTGTTCTAGTTGATTGGCTGAATTTGATTAAGTTTGAATGAATGGTTGATTCAGTTGTGTCAAAGATTCAATGATTGTTTGATTCACTATGTTAGAGGTTTCAATGATTGATTGATTCAATTATGGTTGATTCAAAGATTGATGATTGGTTTCAATTATGTCAAATATTGATGATTGAGTTTCAGTGATTTGTTTTGATGGTTGTATTGTAGTGGTGATTGATTTTCAGCTTCAATGTTACTAATGGGTCTAGTGTGAAAATTTGATGAAACGTGGCCTTCATATTGTGGTGTTGTATTCCAGGAGTATCCAATGTGAAAAATTATGAAACATGGTCCTTGGAGGATACTGAGAGTTAGAGCCTTCAGTGAGGAAGTCGAATATTCCTACTAGTAGTGGCTGGTGATTTGATTAGGGGGTGGAGATCCCTTCTAGTAGTAGCTGGAGAATGAGTGAAGGTTGTAGCCTTTTGTAGGTCAGAGCCTACATACTAGTAAACATATAAGCTAGTACAAGAACTAGGGGGTTGTAGCTCCCTTCCTGTAGAAGTTGGAGAACAAGAGAAGGTTGTAGTCTTATGCTAGTGGGTGTCTATGTACTGGTATGAGTTTTCACCAGTACAAGATTGTAAACATTTTTTCTTATTATTAAAAGAAGACAAAGACGACATTAGTAGGTGATTTTCACCCACATTGGGTTTCCACCTTAAATCTTGGTGTTCATGTGTGTTGCTTATGTGTGATGGTTTATTCTGTTATTACTGCACACGGTTACTGTTTAATGTTTAATAAAGTACTGATGCACTGATTAAAGATCAACATATGATGAATTAACTAAATCATAAGTTCACTGGATATACATTGGTTGCCTTAATAACAGTTGAGTGCACATGCGAGTTCCCTTCACTGAAGTAGCATATATAAATTTGATTATGGAAATAAAAAAGTTATTTATTTGTAAATATTGATTCACCCCCCCAGTATTTTCCAACAATTGGTATCAGAGCAGGTCCTTTGGCAAAAGCTTGATCACTTGAAGGAGATCCGTAGAAACAATACGAAAGAAGCTAAAGAAGAAAACACCTCAAAAGAAGAAGACATCTCAAGGGAACTATGATAATGGAAGAGATGATTCACCATTATGTGGAAGCAAATCAAATTCAGAATCATGTCAGAATGAAGATGAACAAGCAAAAGAATTATCAGGTACAAATTTGTTGTCTTTTGGTGATACATTTCTCTGTTTATTTGAAGATAATGAATGTGACAGTGAAACAACTGAATTTGCTCTTATGGGTGAAAGAGAAAGAAATCAAATAGAGGAAGAATTTAAAAAGATCATAGACACAATTAGATATCAAAAGGATCTAATTGATAAAAGGGAATGTTCCTACAAAGAAGAAGTTATCAGATTAAAAGCCCATTTAGAGGAAGGAAACAAAGTAAGGAAGTAGTACAAGGAAAAGGAAGACCAATGCCAAAGGCTATAGGATGAAGTGACATCATTGAGAATTGAAGTGAATGAAAAGGACACAACAACCAAGGAACTTTTAGAAAGAACCAACTACTGTGAAGGTCTTGAAGGTATGATCGTTTCTCTAAAAGGTGATCTAAAAAATTCAAATAAGCATAATGAATAACTACTCCAAGCATTTGAAGAACAAGAAAATGAAGTTCTTGAATTAAGGAAACAAGTGGAAGACGGAAGAAAAGCTAAAGAAATCATGAAGAACAAGTATCTTGAAAAGGAAGAGCAATATCAGGTTGAGGTAAATATCCTAAAAGGTAAATTGGAAGAAAAGGATAAACTTTTACAATTTCAAGATAGTACTAAGATTTTGGATGATATTCTTTGTAGTCAAAGGTCTCATGCCGTCAAATCTAGTCTTGGTTTTCATGAAACTGTTAAAGGTGAATCTAGCTCACAAACTGAAGCAAGGAAATATAGTGCAAAATCTGAAATGCTCAACAAGGAGATAAGAGGTCAACCCCATCAATAACCAAGGAAAGAAAGTCTTCAAATAAAATAATTTACTCCTAACTATGGAAGTGTTAATTGATTCTTAACTCCGATGAATAATGTTGAATGTTTTATATGTCATCATTTTGGACATGTTGTAGCCAGATGCAAAAGCAGAATGATTCAAGCTAGTAACTGTCACACAGAAAGATCATTAGCTTCCAGGTAGTTTAAGGGATATTGTTTTTCCTGCAATATGTTTGGTCACAAAGCCATTAACTGCTATAGAGGGAATATGAAACATATAATATGTTATGATTGTAACAAGTTTGGGCATATAGAAAAAGAATGCAGGAGCAAAATTCGGCCAACATACCAAAAGGAGAAAACATCATCACACTCCAAGGTATGGAAGAAGAAGGAAGTAAAACCAAAGATATGTGGCGTAGCTTAGTATACAGACATAACAATCTCAGGAGAAACAGAGAGTATGAAATTTTAGTGTTCTAATTCTCATACATAGTTATCATAAAAACAAGTCGCGTATATACACGAGTTCGACGCTGCACAATCGCATATATGTTGGTTTGATGAAGAAGCAGTGGGACAGACTCAGAAAAATGATCTGATATGGTTCAAACAATTATCAATTATCTTTTCCAATCTTGATGATTGATGACTACAGTTTGTGGATGTTATTTAGAAGTGCTTTTGATCCTCATAAGTTGTTGATGATTCGATGTATATCTGATTGATGATGATGCCTTAATGTTTCTTACTGATATATGCAATGATCAAATTTGATAGTGAATAGGTGGCACAAGATCAAGGGGATAATATTATATGCTTCTAATATTGCATTTTTGGCATTATGTTTAGAAGTGTTTTGTACCTAATGATCAATGGTGATGATGCTTATGTGGATAAATTGTTTGAACGATACATCATGCTATGCTACAGTCAAGAGTTTCCTATGATGAAATCTCAGATGATACTTATATTCCTTGAGCCACATAGTTGTTATTCAAATCAGATTTATGGATGATTGTGGATAACCATTTTTTTGATGATGCATACAGTACATAAGATATATTCCTTACATGGTGATCTTTGTAAGGACAAGGATAAGTACAAAGCTTGAGTACACAACTTCATTATTTGATGATGAGTCACTCATTTCTTTTACGTTGCTATCATCATACCTTCAAAGATGCATAAAGTTCATATGGTGCAGTTATGATGCAGGGTTCCTATAGTTCTTGATTATCACATGGTTGAGGATTGCCAATGTTGATGGTATCAAGAAAGCTTGACAAATGACTATGAGCTCATGGTTTTCCAGATACATATTTCTATCTCATTGATGGATATACATTATGCTGGATACATGGATGATTACTTAGTTGCATATTGATAGAAATCAAAACTTTAGAAGGAATGTTCCCTAAATTAAACAAAGAGAACAAAAGGGTCTAGACCAACAGGTTCGGCCTCCTTTTTAAGAAAATTACATTGATGATGAGGGGAACATTGTGGAAGATTTAGATGATAATCAAATAAATTTTATGGGAATGAGAGATGATGAAGTAGTTTTCCCCACATACGAGGAGCAAGAACTTTTTTTCCTAGCCCAAACTGAATTGGACTCTGAAGAGTCAGATGAATATAAACAAGGGTTTGAAAATTATATAATGGAAGTCCATGGGAAGTACAACCTTAGGATTAAAAATAATTCAAATACTGTCAATGCCAAAAACTCAGATAATCCTGCTAAAATGTCTTTTGAAAATGAACTTAGGAAAACCACAGATAGTCTTCCTAAGAAAACTTTGGATAATTCTGGTAAGAAAAAGGTAGAAATCCCTGTCAAAAAAGTTGTTGACAATGTTTCTAAAACTACTCAAACAGATGCCCCAACCACTAGTCAACAAAAAGAGCGTAAGACAAAACAAATCACAGAATAATCTGAATTTCCCAATTCAATTAAGATTCAAACATCGTTCAACATTAAGAATGAACTGGTAAAATTGAAAATCCCCATTCCTCTCACAAAGTTAATGAGCAAAAATATGTATAGACCCCAAGTGATGAAAGCCTTAAACATTGGGGAAAACAATGACTATGTAAATCTAAATGATGACCAACCTGAACTCTTATTTGGACCGAAATTTGAGGGTAAACCACAGGAAGGAGGAGTTCCTCCATCCTATGTTAGCCTGAATATTCATGACAAGATTCTCCATAATGCTATGTTAGATTCAGGTGCATCCCACATTTTAATGCCTAAAGCTATGATGGAGAAATTAGGACTTGACATTACTAGAGCCTACAAAGACTTGTACTCCTTTGATTCCAGAAAAGATAGATGCCTAGGTCTTATCAAAGATGTATGTGTTACTTTAGCCCAAATCCCTGCTAAAAGTCTAGTAATGGACATAGTGGTTGCAAACATTCCCCCAAAGTATGGCATGTTGTTGGCACGCTAATGGGGAGAAAAACTACAAGGTAACCTACAAATGGGCATGACATTTTCTACCATACTATTTTTTGGGCAGCAAAGAAGACTATATAGGGAGACCTTAATGAAATTCATGGTGAGTAGTCAAGATAGACCTCAAAGCTATCCACTTTATTATGTTCACTAAGATTTGGATTCTTTTATTCTTTACAATGATGGGATATCAACACTCAAGAAATCAATGCTGAAACTAAAATTTCTAAAATAGACCCAGCCCAAACACAAATAATAGAGCTAAAAACTCCTCCTGAACCTCTTTGGAACATGAGTTTTGATGGCTCTTATAGCAAAGAAGGGGCTGAAGTAGGAATTTGGGTGGTTAACACAGGAAATAACCATGCTGAGGGTCACTCATACAGGCTTAATTTTCAATGTAATATCAACATAGTAGAGTATGAAGCCCATATTATAGGATTGCAGTTGTTAAAAAAGTTAGGTGCCAAAAGAATCTCCATTCAAGGGGATGCTGAATTAATTATCAAACAAATTAAAGGAGAATATTCAGCCAAACCTCCTAAGATGAGAGCATACATAAATGTTGTTCTTGACTTCCTATAGAGTTGTCTTGAATATGACCTTTTTGCAATTCCAAGAAAACAAAACATCATTCCAAATAATATGGCTTTTTCAGCTAGCTCTTGTAAAATTCCTTATCCTAATCAAGAATATGTAATGGAGGTAAAACATCGACTAGCTATGCCTGATAACATGAGATATTGGTAGGTGTTTGGAAATGATAAACAGATTGAAAGTTCCTTGCAATCAAAAGATGAATTTCAAGACGACAATATTGATTTGGAATCTGAAGTAGATAGTCAAATTGTTGAACATTTTGATCGAGAAATCAAATTAGATAATTTACATGTAAATACATCCTTAGATAAAGTTTTAAATAAATTAAAATTTCTTGAAATAGACACAAAAAAATAAGAGTTTGAAACACTCCAGCGTAAGGATAATGTTCTTCCTAGAGGTCTAGCCCTCCTAGAAGATTTATTTGATTTCAATTATATGGCTAAAAAGCCTAAGATTGAGCCCTCGGGAACAACAATTGAAGATTGTAATTTAGGTATCGAAAAAGATGCCAAAATCATAAAACTATCTAAATCAATCCCAATAGCTGAAAAAAATATATATATTGCTTTATTCTAGGAATTTAGTGATTTTTTTCCTCGAGCTATGAAGATCTTAAAACATATGACATAGAAATTATACAACACAAAATTCCAATTAAGGAAGATCAGAAACCCTTTAAACAAAAACTTCGCAGAATAAATCTGGTTCTGATGCCTTTACTTGAAAAAGAAATCAAAATAATGTATGATTCCAAATTCATAGTTCCTCTTAGGTACTCTAAGTGGGTCTCCAACATTGTGCCAACTAGGAAGAAAACAGGTGAAATTAGATTGTGTATAGATTTCAAAAACCTAAACAAAGTTCCCCTAAAAGACAACTATCCCTTACCTAAAATAGATCATATTCTACAAAAGGTAGTTGGATCTTCTAGGATTTCATTATTAGATGGATTCTCAGGTTATAATAAGGTCTTAGTTAATCTAGAGGATCATGACAAAACAACCTTTACCAGTCCATGGGGTACCTTCATGTATGTGAAGATGCCTTTTGGATTAATGAATGTTCAGGCCACATTACAAAGAGCAATGGATATTGCATTTGCTGATGAAATTGGTAGATTTATTGTGATCTATCTGGATGACATAATTGTATATTATAAATCTGATGAAGAGCATCTCATGCACTTATGAAGAGTTTTTGAAAAGTGCAGAAAGTTTGGGATCTCATTAAATCCTGAGAAAACAATGTTTGGCCTTGAAGAAGGAAAACTTCTTGGTCACATTATATATAAGGAAGGTATTAGAATTGATCCTAAAAGGATTGAAGCTATTCTAAAAATAAATCATCCAAGACATATTAAATAACTTCAATCATTCACTGGGAGAATAAACTTTCTGAGAAGATTTATCCCTAACCTTGCAGAACTTCTTAGAAATATCACAAACATGCTAAAATTAGATTCTAAAATAAGGCAGAACCTTGAAGCTAGGCAATCATTTGACCAGGTTAAACAGGCATTAACAAAGGCACTAGTCCTTATTAGTCCAAATTTTACTAAAGTTTTATAATTTTCTCATTTTCTTCTAAACATAATGTTGCATCCGTCCTTCTGCAGAAAAAACTGATGGATATGAACAACCCATTGCTTTATTTAGCAAAGCTTTAAGGGATGATGCACTCAAGTACAACATAATTGAAAAATTGGCTTTTGTATTGATAAAAGAAATTAAATATTTCAGAGTATATATCTTTCATTATCATATAATTTCTTATGTACCAAATGTTGTAGTTAAGACATCTTGACACAAAATGGACCAGATGGAAAGAGAGGCAAATGGATCGCCATCATTCTTGAATATGACATGGAAATCAAGCCAACCAAGCTCATCAAAGGACATGGATTAGCCAAATTAATGGTTGAATCTAATTTTAATGCTTTGGATATCAGCTTTGTAGCTAAATTGGATGATCAAGAGGAACACACGACTCCACAACTTGATGAGGCTTTCATGGCCTCACCCTGGTATGCAGACCTTATTTATGTTTTATTTAATTTAAATTCTCCTCCTAGTCTCACAAAAACAAAGGCTAGATTTCTGAAGCTAAAGGCAGTTAAATTTTTCATCATAGAAAATGTTTTGTATTAGAAAGAGGTTGTTGGTCTTATACTAAAGTGTCTATTGAGTGATGATTCAGAAAGAACAATGCAAGAATTCTATGAACATGACTGTGGTGGCCATCTCTATTGGAAAACCACTGCCAATAAAATTCTTAGAGATGATTTTTACTGGCCTGCACTTTTTCCAGTTGTTCATAAGAAGGTAAACTCTTGCCACAAGTGTCAAATATTTGAGGGAAAAAGAAAACTTTTTCCTTTACCTTTGAAGCCCATATCTATTGAAAGCCCTCTCCAATGGTGGGGATTGGATTTCATTGGAGAAATTCATCCTCATCCTTTTCTCAACACAAATGGATCCTTATTGCTACTGACTACTTCATTAAATGGATTGAGGCCACTCCTTCTAGACTAGCCATAGATGTTGTGATCATAAAATTCTTAGAAACCAACATCCTGTCCAGATTTGGCTACCCAAACAAGCTTATTACATACAATGTTGCAACCTTTAGGTCTAAGAAAATGATAGACTTCTGCAATAAATACCATATCACTTTGGGGAATTCAACTGCTTATTATCCACAGGATAATGGGATGACTAAATCTTCAAACAAAAGTCTGGTAAATATTATCAAGAAGCTATTAGCAGACAACAAAAAGTCATGGCATAATAAACTCATAAATGCATTTTGGGCTGATATGATCACTACAAAGAAGTCAATTGTCATGTCACCATACCAATTGGTTTATGGAATGGATATTGTTTTTCCATCATCTTTGGGAGTTCCAGTCATGAAGTTAATTCAAGAATTGTAGACCGAGCCAAATGAAATTCAAAGGAGGATTGATCAGACAATCTAGTTGCAGCAATCTAGGGAAGAAGTTTATAATACGAGTCAATTCATTCATGAGAATATTAAGAAAATTTTTGATAGAAGGACAAAAGTAGATGATTTCACCATTGGTGATAAAGTCTTAAGAGAAGATAAAGGGAAGCATGAAAAATTTGATAACTTATGGATGGGACCTTATGTCATTTATGCTTTCAAAGGGAATAATGCATTTTTTATCAAAAATTTGGATGGGGCAAAATTACTTGGTGGACCTATCAATGGCAGGATTCTCAAACACTATTTCTCTGATCCATAGATATTTTATTAACTTTTCTCATTGTAAATATCATTGTCCTAATTATTTGGATTGGGTAACCTGTTAACAAAAGTTGAAGCCTGGAGAGAAGGCCTTGAGCTTCTATTGATGAGTTACCATAAGTACTGCAACAAAGAAACCAGAGGTGGATGTTGCTAAAATAACAACTCAAGGCTACTGATCACATGTTCTTGGCACCTCACAGGGAGAGTGTCATCCCCAGCTGGAGCCACTGTTAGGGTCCTATAATTTGTACGATCTCAAGGTACTTGAGTGTTATATCTAAGGAATCCTATTTTGTAAATACTTGAAAATTTGCCAATGATTTCCAAATAAAAGAAAAAATAGAATAAAAAATGAAAAGAGGGTATAAAGAAGAAAAATAAAGAGAAAAAAAAATATTGAAAAAGAAGAAAAATTGAACCCCACCAAAAGAAAGAAAATAAAAAAAGAATAATACTAAAAGTGTTGCAAGTCTAAATGCCACTACTCATACATAGTTTTTTCTTCATTTCTGTAAAATAAAAGTTGTGTGCAATTTGTTCAAAATGCCATAATTACTAGTTTTAGTTTAATCGTACAATTTAATCATGATTAAACTTCTTTAAATTTATGTGAAAGAGATAGAGAATAAAGGTTTATCCAATAGTTTAATCTGGGTAAATCATTAGTTAGGTAGAAAATGACATTGACCCAACTGTTTAATCTAGGTCAATAGGAGAAATAAGGGATAGGTTAGATAGTTTTTCATTCTACATAAAATACAATAAAAATGGGTTTGCTAGTCTAAGCACCCTAGAGACAAAAATAAAAATGGTAGTCTAGCTAAGGGTAGGTATATTAGGTGATTTGATAAGTATTTTCCTATCTAAATTTTATCCTAATTTTAAGGATATGGCAAAAGAGGAAAATGTGCATGCTATGGATAATGTATTTCAAACTTTTCATTACATATCCCTTATCCTAAGTCTGAAAAGTTGAATGTGTGCAGGGATAAAGTGCTTTATATCTTGCATTTCCCCTTATTTTAAGTTTGAAAAAAAGTATTAAAGCACACGATTATAGATCTTCTTTGTCGCTTATGATTAAAGGTCAGTGGCTTTGAGTGCCTCGAGATCCGATCCCTTACTTCATCCACGGACCTCATCTTTTCTCGCCCCTCCTTTTCATTTTTCCTTTACCATTGGGGGGGTCCAGAATGTGGTTTGTCCCACCAGGACCTACCCCTTACATGGTGTGTTGTCATGATTTCGCACCCCCCAGCCAATACCATTTACCACCCACTACCCCCTTCGGAAACCACCTTTCCCTTATTTATTCTGTCGCGCCCCACCACTCTTCCTCCACCATTCTCCGTCCACCACTTGTCATGACCATCAGAACGATTGAATGCCTTCTTGGCCAAATACACGTTCTTCATTTATTTCATTTTTCCCAGGTAACCGTTTTGTAATGGTCCCGCACCATTTCCAACGGGACTCTGTCGCAGTGTTTAAAAATCCCTCTGAGCTTGTCATTATCCCCCTTTTCCAGTCCTAATTGTTTATGTTGTTCACAGTTTCTAAAAACGATCTCCATCAGAACATTCCTATGGCCAGACTACAATGGAAACTAAATTCCCTTTTGCTTTTCACTTGACAAAATATTATTGCTTCTGAGCTTGATAAGCATCCTTTGCATATTCATACTATTCAGAAATCATGTACAGTCATGCCTCCTAAAACTAAGACCCATGACATGACCATTAACACTTTAATTCCTCCTTCCATAGATTTTTATCATACACCATTAGCAAATAGATATTACAGGATCAATGACACTCAGTGTGACTGTGATTTTCTGGAACTATATTGCTGGTTAGAGGACAAGCACACAGACAAGACATATGAGATTGGGGTCTAGGAGTCTAACCTCCCCGATTATATTTCCCCCTTGACATTCCAAGCCCAAAATTTTACCAGAGGATGCTAAGCTTGTTATGTCCCTGCCCAAAGAGCCATAATTTCCCCTACAGGTCACATTCTTTTCACCATTACAACAAAATCCATTGACCAGATGATGTTGGCCCCCACTATGGAAAACACTACCCCTTTCTCCCTAGAAGCCCTCACCGAGCTTTATCAGAAGCTGGACTTTGCGAACAGGGCCATAATTTTTCAGATTTTCTTGCTAGAGAATGCCCAATTGCCCAAGAAGAATCCTCCATATCCTTCTTGCATTTTCCCTGATCAGGCCAAGCAGATTATTTCCATCATTTCTTACATTTTAGGTTATCATTCTGATCAATGGGTAGATGAGCCCATCTTAGGATTCCTCTCCACATTTTCCGCAGACATCAAGCCCTCTATGATTTTTAATTTCAGCTAATTCTTGGCTGAATATATCCATGAGCAATTTATTAAATTTCCCACAGAGTAGGTGTTAAATTACACCTCCATTTTGATTTACATGCTCATTTATTATCAAGCAAAAAAGTTCAGTTTTTCATTGCACAAGTTGGATGATGCAGGGAACCAGCAACCAACAATCTTTTGGACCTCATTGGCCATGAACAAACAACATGATTTCAAATACAAGAAATTTATTGAAGACTTTGATCATCCAGCCATGAACATTCCCAATAGTACAGTACAACCTAGAATTAGTGAGGAAATCAGGAGGATTTTGCATCTCTTAGACCAAGCAAAAACTAGTGATTGGTATCCATATCAAAACCACACAGAGATTAGAGTGTATGGCTATGCATTAGCCCCCTATAAACTCCCCAAGTACCTTCCAATGAGGATCTTTGCACTAGAGTATATCAGGAAGATGTTGAACTCAGATGATATTCACTTTGTAGTGGCCAAGAAAAAAGCACAATTCAGGATAAAAACACAGGTGGGCCCGTTTGTATGCAATACCAGGACAGCAGGAGATGAGTTAGATAAGGTATTGAAGGAAATGAAGTACAATTTTGAGCTTTACATGGTATTATGACCCCTATGGCATCATCTCAAAGCTCAGAGTGGAAAAGAAGAGCACTCCTTATATTCATACTTCAAGGCCAGACATTGAGCAGTATGCTAATAAATTGGAGTGGTCAGAAAATACCTTGCAGGAAGATGAAGAGCAACTTGATTCTACTTCCAGCTTGCAAACCCCTGTTCCTCAAGAAAAATCAAGCAAAAGTAAAAGGAGGAAGTATCATCATCTAATGCTGTAAGTGAAGCCATAGAATTCAGAATCAGTTATAGAAAGAGACCCAAGGTAACTCACAAACTAGAAGTAGAGAAAGAAACTCAAGAGCAGACAACCATCATCATCATAGATTCACCACCTGCAACCACCAAGTTCACTGGAACTTCTTCTAAACCTTCATCTTCACAAGGTCATAAGGAGACTGAGATGGAAACACAAACTGTCCAAATGATAAGACAATTTTTCACAAGTACAAGGAGATAAAGCTCAGGAATGAAATTCTAAAAAAAACACTTATAACCAATTCTGGAAGCAGACTTCCAGCTCACATTTTTGTCAGTATTTGATTTTGAGCATGGTAAAATACAAATGACATTTCTTGAGGCCCATATTCCACAGCCCAAATCAGCAGCAGACTACAAGAACACCACCTTTGAATTCAGCACAAAGGACATACATCCCATTGATCAAATAGAGAAGCATAAACAAACTGGTGAGATGATATCCTCTACTCTGACTAACACTTCCATGTCCTTATCCAAATTACAATTTTCTTTTGCAAATGTTCAGTCACAGTTGAAGATGGAGAAAGTCTCCTCCTTGGCCAAAGATAACAGAATCAAGTCTTTGGAAGACTTGGTGATCAAGATAGGGTATGACCCTAAAGATGTTAATGTTGCTGAGGAAATTATTAGAAATAAGAACTTGGACATTACAGCATTGAGGAAGTAGCTCAAGCTACCAGCCATAGAAGATCCAATGACCAAGGACATTGAAGAGGGAGAAGCATAGAAAGTAGATATGATGAAATTGATCATAGACCAAAATATACAAATTAGGCAGATGGAGGAAGATTTGGAGAAAATGATAAAGGAGAAGGAAGAAAATATGAAGATGGTCATTGTCCCCTTAGACGTTGTATCTCTTTCTCAAATACCATCAACAAGAGCAACCACTATAGCTACTTCTTCAACTTAGACTCCCAGTGTTGAATAGGTTACACAGACACTTCAAAACATGTCATTGCAATCAAAGAAAATTGAGACTTTACAGAGCCAACTCAAAGCTTTGGAAGTCTAAAAGGCCAAAGCTGAATCTGCTCGGACTGTTGAATTGGAGAAATACCAGAGGTTGTTGGAAACATTGTGCCAAGTAGCAAGAGACACTTCAATTCGCTAGACCTTGGCCCAAGCCAATGAAACTATTTGGATGAACATATTAGACTCTATGAATGAGATTTCGCCTTGCATCCAAATGATATTTGAGCAGAAAGAACTAATAGAGAAGGCAACAAAAACTATTGTGTAAGGAAGGGAAAAATTGGGAGAGATGCCAACAAAAGCTTCCAATATAATTAAATTCTGAAATTCAAAGTCCAGATATGAGTTGGAGGAAGTAGGGGTCACTAATAGAACTGCCGCCATTTTGGAAGTCAAGAAAGTCTTGACAAAGAGAAATCTCATTGATCAGTTGGAGGAAAGGTGTGAAACTTTAGAGCTCCAGGTAAACAAGTTTACAAACAAGATTGAAGCGTTAATGCAAAAGGGACTACCCAGTATCCATGTCATAAATGAAAAGTTGATCACTCAGGAAGACTATATCCCAAAGATGAAAGAAGTGGCTAAAAGCAGTGCCAAGTTTAGTGGACTTAAAGGAAGTATCACAAGAAAGACATTCTTGGAGACCATGTCAAATGATTTCCATGTGAAGAATGAGGTAAAACATATTTTTAAAGTAAAACCAACTTTTTATAAATACATAGAGGTAGATGAAATTTACTGTAGGGTAACAAAGTTGACAATTCTAGATGAAAAGAGATGGGAGGAGTTGTTTGATTTACTAGACTAAAGGATAACTCAGGAGAAGTAAAACGACTTTACTAGCGTAGCCACTAGCACAACGGTCAGTTCAGCATCTCAACACTGTTTCGGGATGACTCAACAACCAAAACCATCAAAACAGGGCCACCATTCTCTTCAGCAGCCTACGTGGCCTATCCTTCTACTGAGATTAGATGATAAAGTTTGTAATTAGGCTAATAATGGTTTGACAATTATTTTGTAAAGAATTTTTGTATATTTTTCATTATAAATACTTCATTGTTCGAAGTATTAAGGGTTGATTTTCGGATGTAATTTCCTTTTGCATATTGTAATTTTCAAAGCACTAGAGCATCAATAATATAGGGACCTTTCACAGGATTCATTGGTGTACTAAATGGTGATGTGCCTTTTTTGTCTATTTGTTTAAACACTGCTTTTTCTTTCTTTGTTATTCCAAATGTTTGAATTAATCAACAAAAACTATGATAATTAGGATTTGTTACTTAGAGCACCCTATTTTGGTTGTTTTTAATTTTAATGTTCTCCACTGAAGTTAGATCAAGGAATTCTTAATTGCTACTTGATTTCTACTGAACCTTACACTTCTGCTATCCCACCATCCATTTAATTTCTAAAAAGATCCAGTTAGTGCAACCTAGCTTTCCCTATGATAACTCCTCTAAAAATTGATGCAAAACTCCAATTTAGTTTATAGACTCCATATCCCAATGGAATTATAACACTCAAATCAACCAAACCTTTCAAAGGAAAAAAACAAGTACAATCGTAGCTAGCCTAAAATTTACACTAAAACAAAGATAAATTAAACAAAGAGATCCCTCTCTAAATATGGCAGGGCTAGATCCCAGCTTCCAAAGTGGTTTTGATGTTGTCCTATTTGTTTACTCCCTTAACCTCAAAAATACAGAATGACAACATATGTGACATTTCAATAGATGGGTTCACAGCTTATCCCACCAAGTCCTGCAGAGCTAGAGTTGTTTGATGAAAAGAGGATGGAGGGTCACTTGTGACAAATGTAGGTTTTAACCCCGTATAGAAATTACCTGCATACGAATTCTAAATCACAAGAAAAATAAAAAAATGCGAGAGCATAACGCATAAAACACATATACACATAGATTTCCCACTGGATCCCAAAACCGGGACTACCAGCTTGATTTTTCATAGTGTTCCTTTCAATGTTACAATACATATTTATACATGCCAAAGCATCCAATACCATGGACCGAAAACCATCGCGTCCAAAACCATGAACTGAAAACCATAGGTAGGTTTGCCCAACCTAATATAGGGTCCAAAAAAAAAAATTCCTGGGGCGCTACCCCGGACCCCATAGAGGGGGGCTACGCGCCTCCCTTAGACCCCCCTGCTACGCAATCAACGCAATGAAGGGGGGGCTCCGCCCCCCCTTAACCCCCCGTTTCACTACGTAGGTTAGTCGTGGAAAGAATAGAACACATCCCAACAGCAACAACCTTGTCTGTCTTAGATTTGGGAGCTCTAACACTGAGGTATGTTGGGAGGGATTTGAATGATTCCAACTGATGTGGATTTTAAGATATGTGAAAAAGATACTAAAATATTTCATCTAGAAATTTCCAATCAATTTCATCTTTAGGGATTTGAAAAGCAAGGTTACAGAAGAGATCCCAAAACTGCACAATAGATTCATCAGGTGCTTTTCGTAATTCCATAATTTTTTTATTGAGTGCTTTACGGTCATAACGATAGAAAGCATGGATTAAATCTATGATCATATGATCATAAGAGTGAATAGAGGTTGTGGGTAGTGTGTGACACAATTGGTAAACATGGCATTAAACTTGTAGGTGAACAACCCACACACAATGTCATCCAAAGGGACTTCATTCCTTTCACAGAATCCTAAGAAGGCAACTCTGTGTCTTAACAATGCTTCTCCACCTTCACCGTCAAACTTGATACGTGAAAAGTCATCTATGATGTCCTCTAACACTTCAAATTCATGTGCTTGAGAAAAATATGTCAAAGTTGAGATTGTAATGTAAGTCATAGATGGTGTGCAGAGATTCAAAACAGACTTTGAGGGCTCAAATTTTCATCCGGCCCTTCATCTAGCACTAGAAATGTTGACGGTGCTGGACCCACCAACATGTCAGGGGATCTCCCCGGTAATAAGTCCCAACTAAACCTCAAACTGTTTCGAGTAGGAGTCCCGACAGTGGGTAGTAAAGTAATGCCTTGACTGTGGTAGCACACAGAGGTAAGTGTGATAACTTTGTTGAAAGCAAGTGTGTGACCTGGCAATGAGTCAAGTGAGATGCATGGGGGTTCTAAAACAAACAGGGGAAAAGGAATTGTGTTCCTTAAAAGCTTGTAATAGTATGCAGCCTGAAAGGAACACACAAGAAAAATAACATCACAAGCTAGAAAGCAGAATAGTCCACAAACCAAAGTGCTTGGTTAAACCAACAACACGTTTGTAACAAGATTCATACAATTGCATATAAAATAGTTCATACACAAATGCATAAGTTAAATAACATACATTTCTAAAGGAACTAGAATAATCCAACTACAATAACAACATATGCATGAAAATGTGTGGGCTTTGTTATATATTATTAAGTGAAAGTTCCATCCATACATACACCATTGACAACCACTAGCCCCAATAGTGGAACATTATAGTCAACATCATCTGCTCCTCCAAAGAGATGTACTTTCTCTATTCTATGGAGAATCGAAGGATCTTCACAATACTCTCCAAGCCTCCTTTAAGCAATGCCTATACAAAAGCTTGGCTCCCAAATCCTGGTCTATGAGTTATGAGGTACTATTTATAATAAAGGGTGGGGTGACCCTTGAAATTCCCCTTTGTGACTCTTTGACTACTCTCATGACTCTTCAACCTCTTTACAAATAACTCTTTACATTACATACTAACCGTTCACATTCCACTAGTGACACTTGGAATTTCACTTACAACATATTTACTAATAATATACATTTTAAACATGTACCCATGTGAGACAAAATAGGGTAGAGAAAACTTAACAGGAGACTACACTATGAATTTGGAGACTGGGCAAAGACTAACTCGACAACCTCCAATTGATGCTACTTACTCACATACTGGTGCCAAGCTTGGTATTGTGCTATGATGTCCCCCAAACTGCTTGATGTTGTCTTGTTGAAAGCAGACTCTTGCCTCCATGGCATCATGGCATGTCGTCTTGGAACCTATGTTCATCTCATCCTAAAGCATGTGCAGCATGGTGTACACCATGACAGGACCACTAGTGTGCTTCTACATGTTTGGTGCACTCATCTCCCAATCATCCTTGGTGGCCTCTCGCCTTAGTTTCTCCACGTACCTATCAACCTCTAATCGGAATTGGTTCTTGTGATTAGCTTTGGTGATGGAAATTGCATCTGTTCACTCTCTTACTCAGCTGCTGACTGTTCTGTTTCATCATCCCGTATTGGCGATTTTTTCTCTGTCATTGTGCCTTACCTTTTTTCTTCTTCATGTTTCTACTTCTTTTCCTGCTCTCTCCTTCTCAGCTCCTGTTCTTCCTTCTATTCTTATTCTACTCGCCGCAATCTCAGTTCTGCTACCCGCAAGCTCTAATTTTCTCTCTTCCTTTTCTCTATTGTATGTGTCCTCTGCTTCCTTTTTTCGTCAAAGTTACCTACATGAAGATTGAATCCACTTTCACTTTGCAACTTTGTTCTCCCTTTATTATGTCAATAATTTCCTCTTTCCATAATCTTGTACTAGATTGCTTCCTTCTGCCATTGCTACTAGTCTTACTTCCATGTTAGTGTTGATTCCTTTTTTGTAAGCAGTTGGGCATCTGCATATATGGGCAAGTTCACTAGAACATGCTCAACTTATTCACCAGTACTACTTTCAGTGATCACTCTTGAAACAACTCCCTTTGGTGTTATGGTGCAATGACTACTATGGAGACGTTCTTCAAGAGTGTGGTACTTGTGGGATAGAACATACACTCATGACCATAAAACATTAGCTCTTACAATCTAACTTCACAACATGATCAAGCAACAACTAGGGCATATAATGAGAGGAATTCCACAATTTTGACTAAGAGGGGTGACCAACTGACTATGGAAACTGCGATTTGCGTAGTCCCAATAGTCAATGTGGAAGCTTGATGAATGGAACTGCACAATGCACAATTCAGTCTCAGATAGGGCCTTAAAGTTAGGAGACTAGCTCTTGGAATTATCCAGGTGGCTCCAAAGAGATACACAGGAAAAAAAAAGCTCCAAAATAAAAGTGCTCAGAATGAAGTTGACCCAAGACTAGAACGTAGATCTTATCATACTGATTCCAATGGTGTGAGCAAAAATTCAATCCGAGTTCGTATGATGAAGTTATTGCGGAAAGAAGGTTGTTTTGTTCCCTAGGAAAATGAGGCATTTTACTTTAAAAATGGACTTTTAAGCCTAAAAGGAAAAATCACAATCAACACATCCAAATGGGTAGACTTAAGGAGCATAGCGGAACCCCCGATCAACAATCTCCGATTAGATAGGATCGGCTATTGGAGGGCAATCAGGTCAGTGAAATTGGTGTCGGCGATATCAGGGTAATCGACATCGGCGATCAGGGGTGCGATCGGCCGACGCCGATATCGATGATCGACGGTCTTCAAAGTTCCCCGATATACAGGGCCTTGGACCTCCATGACTTGCAATTGCGATATCAGGCTTGGACCCAATAAGAATATAAGCCTGATTTAATAAATTTGAAATCTGGGTAAATGGTTTTTTGCCAGATTTTAGTTTTTTTCGGGGTTTTTGGTATTTTGTCATTACAATGATAAAGAGGTTATTTTTAACGGTCAGTTGTGCCCACCGATCCTTCTACTCAGCTGACCTCTATTTTGAACCAAATAGCTTATATTTAAGTGGCTTTTGTCCTAAATGACACATATATGCCCAACGATTGGAAAAAGAATTATGCAGAGATCCAAGGGAGGGAGAAGGTGAAAGGCTGCCTGACAGAGGTGAAGAGGTTGCATGGAAAAGTGCTGAGGCTGAAAAGGGGAATGACCATTAGCCTGCGTGCATGAAGAGGCCCGAGAACCTGAGTGCCAGAGAGTCGAGGTGAGAGGCTGCGCGACAGAGATAGCTTGACAATGTTGTGAATTACGCAGAGAAACCAGAGCAGTGCTTGAACTCTGCAGAGCCGCAGAGCTACAAAGAAGCATGAAACCAAAGAGTGCTTGAAATTCAGGTAGATCACAGAGCTACAGTGACACAAGCTAGAGCGTTACAGAGTCAGATAGCCAGTGAGCTATAGTGCTGAGAGTCCAGAGCAATTCTTCTCTTTATGATCGATTCTTCTTCTTTTGATCGATTCTTCTTGCAAATCGATGTTGTGAGATAGATGTTTCAATGAGCTTCAACATTTTTTTGATATCTATGTTTCAGATTCCCTGCTTCTTCACATGGCCATTCGTAGTGAGCCGTGACAGATTGGTAGCGGGCTGTGCCTATGCATCGATAATGTGAATAGCGTAGTCACTGTGGATTGTCTTATGAACATCCACTTCTTCAGATGGCCCGTAGTGTGAGGTATATGATTATTGTTTATATACTTTTTCTTATTCCATTATGGTGCATCGATCCTTGATTGATGTTGAGGCAGGATCTTATTTATTCCATGTTTTCATGATTCCTTGCTGATTTGATGCAGAATCTTCTATATGATGTACTTGCTATCATAACTCTTCATGTTATGCTTTGAGATCCCTTATTGTATGTTGTTGGGATACTCTTGTTGTCATCATGCATGTTTTGTTTTGACATCCCTTTTGTGCCATGTTGGCAGGATGTTCATCATGCATGTTTTTGTATCATACTGATAGGAGTCTTTTGATTGAGAATTCTGGATGTGGAATATCTCTTAGAGCCACTCCTGCGTGAGGGCATTTTTCCTTGTATGATCGCGACATCATCTCTTGTGTACATCACCATTATTTACAACACTTAATGTATTGGCCTACACCATCTTGACACCGGGGCCCGGAGATGTAGTCCCTCCTGGATGAACTCTGTTATCAACGACTTTTGTTTTATGTGTTGATGATTGTTATATTCCTCTTCTTTTCTGCATGCATATGTATTTGTTAATGTTCTTTTAAAATGCAATTTTAACACATCAAAAAAGTAAAAGGTCTTGGAAAGGTCCTTCTTCACACCCGGACCTGGATCAAGTGGTATAAGAGCGGTCTTTGTGTTGATGTGAATTGCAGTGTGAACAGTGATAGAGGATGAAAGAGAGATGTATGAGACCATGCTCGACATTTCCAAGAGAGTGGAAATTATGTATGAAACTCTACAGAAAGAGAGAGAGGAAAAATAGCGATTGCAGCTTCAGTTGCAAGCCACAGAAGAGGCCATGGAAGAATTGAAGCAAAACAAACATAATCTCCAAACAGAGAATGATGAATTGAAGATGCGCTTACATGAAGAGAAATAGTAAAAAACAAAGTTTTCTACGACAGCTGCAAGCAAAGGATGAGGCCTTGGAAAAGCTACAGCGAGACCCATGCGAGGTAACGAGTAGTTCTCCATCTTCATGTATTTTTCTGGATGATGATTTCGCTGTGTTTGAAAATCACACCATAAGAATTGGCTCCATACTATTGAAGAGAATGGGGTATGAAGGAAAAGTCTTGGGCGTTAATGGCCAAGGAATTGTCAACCCCATCAAAGCAAAGTAATTACCCGTCAGGCAGGACTTGGGTATGTCAAGAAAGAAGTTGTGGAATGTGCTGAGATAGTTAGCAAACCACAAATTACAGATGATGAGTAGACCTCATCAGTTCTTTCCAAATCAAAAGAGAAGGTAAAATATATTGATTTCCTTTCAATTTCATCTTCTCATAGTATGATGTCCGTTGGAGATTTGGAGATCCCAATTACAAGGACAAATATGAGGCTCCTTACAAGGACAAGGCATGAGGAGAAATAACTTGGGGTTAATAACCAAGACATGACTCAACCTTTGGAGGTTGTGCATGAACATCCATTTGTAGGCTTTAGATACACTAAAGGAGAGTGCTCGAAAGTGTTAGGTTCTTCTGAGACATCGTCGAGGAAAGAGAATGATGGGAAAACATCCCCATCATCCAACGGCAGTGCCCATTGCAGGGAGAGAGTTGAGGCAAGCTCCCATCGCCATACTGACATCAGAAACAACAAAGGAAGTTTTAACCATTTTCGATCTTCGAATATTCATTTTGAGTATGATCATGTTGTTAAGAATGAATGAAGATCAAGGCATCGAAAAACATGTACCTTTTGTGGCTTACCTAACCATACCTTGTCTAAGTGTTGGAAAAGAATGGCAACACTCATGAGGCATGAAAGACCCTCTCAACAACATGAAAAGAAACAGGTTAAGCAGATATGGAGGAAGAAAGCCTACTGCAGTCATTGCAACAGAAATGGCCATCAAAGGGCCACTTTGGAAGCTCCATCTAGAGCAGCACCTTAAAGACAAAACTTCGGTGCATGAACCAAGTAAAGCAATTGTTCGATAAGCAAAACCACCTCAAGGAGGTGACCCATTCACAAAGATAAGTGAGAAATGGTTTCTAGACATGTTGTCCTTTCATGATCATTCTTTTGTAAATCACTTGTTGCATTTTAAAATGTAAACGTGATGATGTGTTTCCATCATGTGGTCAGCAACAATGATGTTTGGTCATGTTTTGAGTCGTGTATTAAAACTCTGAAAGTGATGTTATGTTTCCATCACTTGTTCACACAATAGTGTTTGGCCTTATGTGTGTAAATCATGTGTTGCAGTGATGATGTGTTTTCCATCACTTTTTGAAGCAACCATGATAGGTCGGCCTTGTGTCATAGCTGGGATATTACGTCCATCTTGTTGTAAACTTGACCATCGAGTATGTGATAAACTTGTGGAAAGCATGGGACGTTTGGGTCTTTAGTTGGTCATGTCATTCAAAGCATGTAATTTACAAAACAATGTACTACAGGTTGCAGAGGTAGCAGGTGTCAACTCGTCGCTTAAGGCTCCAAAGAACAAAGGTGAAGGAGATGGAAACAAGACCTTTTCAAGATGCTTGTGATGCAGAAAGGGTACAGAGAAAGTTGCGGATTATTTTTCATGCTTTTGGAGGACCAAAAGCTCCTCAGTAGGGAGGATTGATCCAGGTGGCTCTAGAGAGACACACAAGAAAAAAAAAGCTTCAAAATCAAAGTGCTCAGAATGAAGACAACCTAGGAGCAGAGCGTAGATCTCGTCATCTGATTCCAATGGTGTGAATGACACTTCAATCCGCGTCTAGATGATGAAGTTCTCGCGGAAGGAAGGTTGCTTTGTTCCCTAGGAAAATGAGGCATTTTCCTTAAAAATGGACTTTTAAGCCTAAAAGGCAAAATCACAATCGGCACATCCGAAGGGGAAAACTTAAGGAGCATAGCGAAACCCCTGATCAACGATCTCCGATTAGATCGGATCGATGATCAGAGGGCGATCAGGTCAGTGAAATTGGTGTCAGCGATATGGGGGTAATTGGCATCGACGATTAGGTGTGCGATTGGCCGACGCCAATATCGGCGATCGTCAAAGTTCCCTGATATACAGGGCCTTAGACCTCTGTGACTTGCGATTGTGATATCGGGCTCAGACTCGATAAGAATATAAGCCCGATTTAATAAATTTGAAATCCGGGTAAATGGTTTTTTGCCAGATTTTAGTGTTTTTTCGTGGTTTTTGGTATTTTATCGCTACAATGATAAAGAGGCTATTTTTAAGGGTTGGTTGTGCCCATCGATCCTTCTACTCCACCAGCATCTATTTTGAACTAGATAGCCCTGATTTAAGCAGCTTTTGTCCTAAATGACACATATAAAGCCCAACAATTGGAAAAAGGATTACACAGAGAGCCGAGGGAGGGAGAAGGAAAAAGGCTACTTGACAGAGGTGAAGAGGTTGCATGGCAGAGAGTCAAGGCTGAAAAGGGGAATGCCTGATAACCTGTGTGAATGAAGAAATCTGAGAGCCTGAGTGCCAGAGAGCCAAGGCGAGAGGCTGTGCGATAGAGATAGCTTGACAATGCTGTGAATTACGCAGAGAAACCAGAGCAGCCCTTGAACTTCGCAGAGCTGCAGAGCTATAGAGAAGCATGAAACCAGAGAGAACTTGAAATTCAGGAAGATCGCAGAGCTACAGTGACATAAGCCAGAGCACTACAGAGCTAGATAGCCAACGAGCTACAAAGCCGAGAGTCTAGAGTGATTCTTCTGTTTATGGTCGATTCTTCTTCTTGTGATCGATTCATCTTTTGATCTATTATTCTTGCAAATTGATGTTGTGAGATCGATGTTTCAGCGAGCTTCAACATTTTTTTGATAGCTATGTTTCAGATGCCTCGCTTCTTCATATTTCCATTCGTAGTGAGGCCATGATAGATTGGTAGCGGGTTGTGCTTGCACATCGATAATGTGAACAACATATTCATCGTGGATTGTCTTATGAACATCCACTTCTTCATCCTCTTCTTCAGATGGCCAGTGGTGTGAGGTATATGATTATTGTTTATATACTTCTTCTTATTCCATTATGTTGCATAGATCTTTGATTGATGTTGAGGCAAGATCTTATTTATTCCATGTTGTCATGATTCCTTGTTGATTTGATGCAGAATCTTCTATATGATGTACTTGTTGTCATAACTCTTCATGTTATGCTTTGAGATCCCTTGTTGTATGTTGTTGGGATACTCTTCTTGTCGTCATGCATGTTTTGTTTTGACATCCCTTTTGTGCCATGTTGGCGGGATGTTCATCATGCATGTTTTTGTATCATACTGATAGGAGTCTTTTGACTGATAATTCTGGGTGTGGAATATCTCTTGGAGCCACTCCTGCGTGAGGGCATTTTTCCTTGTATGATCATGACATCATCTCTTGTGTACATCACCATTAGTGACAACACTTAATGTAGTGGCCTACACCATCTTGACACCGGGGCCCGGAGATGTAGTCCCTCTTGGACGAACTCCGTTATCAACGAATTTTGTTTTATCTGTTGATGATTGTTATATTCCTCTTATTTTCCGCATGCAGATGTATTTGTTAATGTTCTTTTAAAATGCAATTTTAACACATCATGAAAGTAAAAGGTCTTGGAAAGGTCCTTCTTCACACCCGAACCTAGATCATGGAACTACACAACGTGTTTTTGTAGCCAGCCTAGGACAGGCTCTACACAATTCTAGAAGCCAAGGCAGAGGCCTTGAGCTAGCAGATTACGTAGTGCATGTAGTGAGATGTGAGATCCAGGCAAGGGGAGCCTAGATCTGCCTATGAGGAGTGTGAAAACAAGTGGATCTAAAGGATGATGTGAGGATGAGTGTAGATATGAATGTGTAGATGTATGCATGTGAAACAAGTGTAGCAATCGATTAAACTGAAGGAACACAAAGCATGTGGAGGAAGCTGCCGTAACAATGCTCATTGGTGAAAAAAATGGGAAAAATCATTCGACACTTGAGAAAGGAAATATATAACTTGAAACAACACTTCTACAAGCTAAAACAAGTTAAAACACCAATGGTATTTCAAAAAAACAAGTGAAACAACACTCTCGAAGGCTAAACCAACAAAAGCGACAAAAAAAACAGTACATGGTGATAAGAAAAAAATTCACCCCGAAATGTGATGATAATGCCCCAAAGGCTCCTTGATCTCCTATGAAATTTATAGCTTGATGACCATATGTATAAGTGAGCTCTAGAGGAAACCATTACATAGATTTGAGAAAAATGGAGTTCATGAGATGCTTGAGATCAAGGACAACAACGACACTTGGTAGAAATTTTTAAAGATGGAAATGTGTCACCTTCGGGAAACTAATAATAGATCCCTACTTCCTATCAATGATTTCCCTCTTATATTCTTGCTTTTTTAGGAAAATTGCCATGCATTGCATGGAAATATTGCGCAGTGCTGGAAAGGACCGGGCAAGTCTCTAGTTCATGCACTGAGCAGTTTCTGAGCATAGTATGTTCTGCCCAATTTATGGGCTAAATGGCTTTGGGTTTCCTCTCAGGCTCTGCGCAATTTCCCAACTAAAGCCAAATTATCAGCTGGCTCTGCGCAATTATGGAGTTGAAGGCTAACATGCTAGCTTGGACTACTCTACGTAGTTTCCTAGCTGAAGACAAACTGCCAGTTGGGTCTACACAATTCTAGAGCCGCAGAACACTGTTGGGTTGCATTATGCATTTCCTGAGAGTAAGGCTGGTTTCCCTCAAGGATTGCATAGATCATCAAGGAAGTGGTAGAACCGGTTTGTAACCAAGTGATAAGGTCAGCTTGTGGTTAGACGACAAAGCAAGTAAGTAAACACAAGTTCTAAAGCGAAAGATAAAACTCAATGAAAGCACAAGTACCTGGGCAGTGTAAGACAAGTTGCTGAAATTTTAGTAGGGAGGCTCCAAAACAAAGTGAAGGCAAAAATTTAGATTGGTTATAGCCGCTACAACATTGGTGACACACTGGTATAACTCTAGCTCTCTGTATGGACCTTGTCTCTTGTAAAGCAAGTCTAATCCCTTTGGAAACATTGTTCAATTCTTTGATCATCATGGATTCCTCACTAGATTGAGTTAAACCTTCCATTCTCTTGATTGGTAAACACACATACCAAGCCAAGTCAACTGAGTTGTTTCAACTAGGAATTAGGGGTATATTGATGCACAAGTAATATAGACTGTCAGAGTTTTAGTTTCATCTCTAGTGTTGCTCCGCTGCCAGAAGGCTTGGATAGTACCTGGACGGAGTCACTTCAGGAACACAAGAATTGCTTCACTACCAGCAAGCCTGGACAGTACCCCGACGAAGTTACTTGATTCACCTCTTTGCATAGGAATCCTTTCTCTTCTTTCACATTTTTTTTTCACTCTTCAGAGAACTGTGCATAGGCACTTATTTATTTCATGAGGCAGAAGAGGGATCCCGAATTATTTTGAGCATAAGAGGTTGTCCCTTAAGGTTTTCCCCCTCACCTTACTCTACTTGACTGAGCTGACAAGGGTTAATCGAATATAGAAAAACTGATTAGAGTAGGCAGTACTAGTTAAAAGTGCAAGCGTTGTGTTTTCACCAACACTCACTCCGAACATAATGTGTTTTCCATCAGGGTATCATCAACTGAAGAACACAAGCTCTTCATAAAGGGAGGGGATAAAAAATAAACAAACTTTGATACTTGCACAAGTCCTCTTATACTCCACCCTACTTGTCTCAAGCCAAACACAGTGTTATGTGAAACTAATACTACGGGTTCATAACAAGCAAGAAAAAGACATAAGTAAAGAAAGAAAAGCGTGTAAGAAAATCCAAAAATGAAAGTAAAGCAAACAAGAAAGAAAACACTACTATTACTCCTAAGCTAAATAATTCATGGGCCTACTCACGTAAAGTAATACTTCCAATGTAGCCACCGACGCATTGGACGGTGCATGTTGGTGAAAGCATGGTCAACAAGAAATATATTCAGGTGAACAAACATGCAAGAAAAATAAAACAATGAATACCAACATGCTCTAAGTTTAAATCGTCCACAGAAAAGAAAAGATTAAAAGCGCAAGACAAACACTCTATAGACGTACCATGGCGAAGCATCTCAAAATGCACAGACAACGAACATGCACACTATTTTGATATTGACAAATGAGAAAACATGCAGAAAGAAGAAAACTTTTTCTTAGCAAGATGACTTGCTACGTATGACTCCTCAAATGCATGAGTGATAGGATTGTGTGATTCTCGTGGAGGATGTGAGATATGTGGATGAAACTAATCTTCAATGCAAACATGAGAGTGATGAGTAGCTTGTGGTGTTTCAACATATTTCTAATGGGAAGCGGAACTAACCTCAAGCCTATGAGAACTTGACATAAATATCATATCGGGGTGAAGTTCCTTGATAGCTTGAGGGGTTTCCACTTCATCAACGAGTATATCATCAAATATCTGTGGATTGGAAAGATCAATAGCAAGTGAATCAACATCGTGATCGAATGAGTGAGTGAAGAGGTTACGATAGCCATGATCATAAAATTTGAGATGTACATTGGCATCCTCTTGATCTGATGAATCGTACAGAAGGGTTGATGAGAAACAAAAAATTTTACCCTCTAAATTTCAAGAAAGAAAAGATAACATATTGGATGGATTCAGAAAGAAATATGTGTCCTCTTCACAATCAAATGATGTACTAACATCTTGTGTGTTCTGTGAATGACCGAAAGTAGAAAAATCTAGGAATGAATTTTCACAAGAGAAATAAGAAATGGTAGAATCACAAAATGTGTCAGGAAAAAGTGAATGAGGTGCAGACAGAAGGAGTTCATCATTCACCGGGTTCTGCTTTAGATTCCCACACATACTCATCAAAAATGAAAGCGCAGGTTGGCTGCTCAACACCAACTCCGTCGACAACTTGATCCTTGTGAACAACAGAGGTGGATTTTGGAACATGTGAATGCACCACATTACAATCTAGGGGATCAATGGAACCAGAGGACGAAGGTTGAGAAGACAAGACCTCGTGACAACCATCAGGGATGCAGTCCAAATCTGTGCAAATGTTCAGAGCAGGTGGGGTGGGAGGATGTGACAGTTCAACAGATGGGTTCACAACTTCTCCCACCTCGTCCTATGGATCTAGAGTTGTCTGATGAGAAGAGGACGGAGGGTCACTTATGATAGAAACCTTGTTTGTCTTAGATTTGGGAGCTCTAACACTGAGGTATGCAAGGACGGGTTCGAATGATTCAAACTCATGTGGATTTTAAGATATGTGAAGAAGATACTAAAATCTTTCTTTGAGAAATTTCCAATCAATTTCATCTTCAGGGATTTGAAAAGCAAGATTACAGAATTAATCCTAAAACTGCACAATAGATTCATCGGGTGCTTTCTGTAATTCCATAAAAAAATTATTGATTGATTTGCGGTTATAAAAATAGAAAGCACAGACCAACTCTCTGATCATGTGATCATAAGAGTGAATAGAGGTTGCAGGCAGTGTGCGACACCATTGCTCAAAATTTCCGTCGAACGTGTAAGCGAACAACCCACATGCAATGTCATCTAAAGGGACTTCATTCCTTTAACAGAAGCCTAAGAAGGAAACTCTGTGTCTTAACAAGGTTGCTCCACCTTCACCTTTGTACTTGATATGTGACAAGTCATCTATGATGTCCTCTAACACTTAGAATTCATGTGCATGAGAAAAACATGTCAGAGTTGAGATTGTAATGTAAGTCATGGATGGTGTGCAAAGATTTAAAATAGACAATGAGGGATCAACTCATCATCTAGCCCTCTTTCTAGCACCAAAAATGTTGAGAGTGTTAGACCACCAACATATCAGGGGATCTCCCTAGTAAGAAGTCCCAACTAGACCTCAGGCCATATGGAGTAGGAGTCCTAGCAGTGGGTAGTAATGTAATGCCTTGACTGTGGTAGCACACAGAGGTAAGTGTGATAAATTTGTCAGAAGCGAGTGTGTGACCTTGCAACGAGTGAAGTGAGATGCATGCGGGTTCTAACATACGAAGGGGAAAAGGAAGTGTGTCCCTTAGAAGCCTGTAATAGTACACAGCCTGAAAGGAACACACAAGTGGAATGACATCACAACCTGGAAACTGGAATAGTCCACAAACCAAAGTGACGGGTTAAACCAACATCACGAGTGCAAAAAGATTCATACAATTGCATACAAAATAGTTCATACACAAATGCATAAGTTAAATAACATACATTGCTAAAGTAATCAGAATAGTCCAACTACAATAACAACATATGCATAAAAACGTGTTGGCTCTATTATATATTATAAAGTGAAAGCTCCATCCATACATACACCATTGACAGCCATTAGCACCAATAGTGGAAAATTATAGTCAACATCGCCTGCTCCTCCAAAGAGATGTACTCGCTATATGCTATGAAGAAACCAAAGCTCATCACAATACTCTCCAAGCCTCTTCTAAGCAAAGCCTAGCCAAAATCTTGGTTCCAAAAAGCCTGGTCTATGAGTTATGAGGTTCTATTTATAACAAAGGGTGGGGTGGCCCTTGACATTCCCCTTTGTGACTCTTCGACTACCCTCATGACTCTTTAACTTCTTTACAAATAACTCTTTACATTACATAGTGACCATTCACATTCCACTAGTAACACTAGGAATTTCACTTACAACATATTTACTAATAATATACATTTTTCACATGTACCCATGTGAAACAAAATAGGATAGAGACAGCCTAACAAGAAAAAACACTATGAATCTGGAGATTGGGGAAAGACCAACTTGGCAACCTCCATTTGATGCTACTTGGTCACGTACTGATGCCAATCTTGGTACTATGCTATGATGTCCCCCAAACTTCTTGATGATGTCTTGCTGAAAGTGGAATCTTGCCTCCATGGCATCTGGGCATATGGTCTTGGAACCTATGTCCATCTCGTCTTGAAGCATGTGTAGCATGGTGTACACCATGACAAGACCACTAGTGTGCTTCTGCATGTTTGGTGTGCTCGGCTCCAAGTCATAACTGGTGACCTCTCGTCTTAGCTGCTTCATGTACCTATCAACCTCTAACCAGAATTGGTTCTTGCACTTAGCTTTGGTGAGGGAAGCTGCATCCGTTCACTTTCTTCCTTAGTTATTGACTGTTCTAGATCATCAAATTTTATTGGCATTGTTTACTCTATCATTGCTCCTTACCTTTTTTCTTCTTTCCATTTCTACTTCTTTTCTTGTTCTCTCCTTCTTAGCTCTCATTTTTCCTTCGATTCTTGTTCTACTTGCTGCGATCTCAGTTCTTCTACCTGGAAGTTCCGCTTTTCTCTCTTCCTCTGCTCTATTGTCTATGTCCATGCTTCCTTTTGTTTTTATTATGAAAGTTTCTTTCATGAATATTGAATCTGCTTTCGCTCTCCAACTTTTTTCTCCCTTTATTATGTTAGAAATTTCCTTTCCATGATCTTGTACTGGCTTGTTTCCTTCTGCCACTACTGTTGTTCTTGCTGCCATGTTAGTTTTGATTCATTTTCTGTAAATAGTTGGGCATCTGCATATATGGGAAATTTCACCAGCGCTTGCTCAACTGCTTCCCTAGTACTTCTTTTAGTGATCGCTCTTGAAACAACTTTCTTTGGTGCTATGGTATAATGACTGCTACAGAGACGTGTTTCACGAGTGTGGTACCCGTGGGGCAGAACAGACACTCATGGCCATCAAACATTAGCTCTTACAATCTAACTTCACAACATGATTAAGCTACAACCAATGCATATAATGAGAGGAATTGTGCAATTTTTGACTAACAGGGGTGACTGAATGACTATGGGAACTATGCACTAAGTAGTCCCAACAGTCAGTGTGGAAGCTTGATGACTGGAATTGCATAATGCACAGTTCAGTCTGGGACAGGGCCTTAAAGAGACTGCGCATTGCACAACCTCAGTGGCCAAGCTGGGAGAGTGGATCTTGGAACTATGAAATGTGCAGTTGGAGCCAACCCAGGAGAGGCTTTGTGCAATTCTAGAAGCCAAGGTAGAGACCTTAAGCTCCCAGATTGTGGAGTTCATGCAATGATATATGAGATCCGGGAAAGGGGAGCCCAGATCTGCCCATGAGGACTGTGAAAATAAGCATATCTAAAGGATGATATGAGGATGAGTGCATATATGACTAAGTGTAGATGTATGCATGTGAAACAAGTGTAAAAATCGATTAAACTAAAGGAACATAAAGCATGTGAAGAAAGTTGTTGCAACGATGATTGTTGGTGCAAAAATGGAAAACTCATGCAACACTTGAGAAAGGAAATCTATAACTTGAAACAACACTTCTACAAGTTAAAACAAGTTAAAAGGCCAATGGTCATTCAACAAAACAAGTGAAACAACACTCTTTCAAGCTAAACCAACAAAAGCGATAGAAAAAGAAACAAAAGGTGATAAAAGAAAAACTCACCTCGAAAAGCGATGATAATGACCCGAAGGCTCCTCAATCTCCAAGGGAAGATAGATCTTGATGATCGAATTTACAAGTGATCTCTAGAGGCATCCATTACATAGATTGTAGCAAAATGGAGTTAATGACACATATGCTTGAGATCAAGGGCAACAACCACACTTGGTAGAAACTTCTAAAGATGGAAATGTGTCACCTTCAGGAAACTAATAATATATCCCTACTTCCGAGGGATGCTTTTCCTCTTAGCTTCTTGATTTTTCGAGAAAAATACCATGCACTTCCCAGAAAGATTGCGCAGTTTTGGAAGGACCAGACAAGTCTCTCATTCATGCATTGAGCAGTTTCTGAGCACAGTATGTTCTGCGCAATTTCTGCGCAGAGTGGCTTTGGGATACCTCTCAAGCTATGTGTAATTTACCATCTGAAGGCAGGTTCTCAATTGGCTCTGTGCAATTCTAGAGCTGAAGGCTCGCATGCTATCTTGGAATGATTTGTGCAGTTTCCCAGGTAAAGACAAGTTTCCAGCTAGGTCTGCGCAATTATGGAGCCAAAGATCATTGCTGGGTTGCACTATGCATTTCCTAAGAGCAAGGAAGGTTACCCTCAAGGATTGCGCGGTTCATCAAGGAAGTGCTAGAACCAATTTGCAACCAATTCACAGGGTCATCTTGTGGTTAGATGAAAAATAAAGTAAGCAAACACAAGTTATAAAGAGAAAGATAAAACTCAATGAAGCAAAATTACCTGGGAATTGTAAGACAAGTTGTTGATATTTTAGTAGGGAGGCTCCAAAATGAAGTGAAGGAAACATTTTGGAGGGTGGTTGTAGGTGCTACAACATAAGGTACTCTTCAATCATATCTATTCTAGCACTTTCAGCATAAATGGGATGGAAGATACATCAAATGGATGTGAAGACAACATTCCTCAATGGAGTGATTGAGTAATAGGTGTAAATTGAACAACTGGAAGGATTTGAGACCGTCAACAGAGAGTCACATCTGTGCAAACTCAAGTGAGCATTGTATGGATTGAAACAAGCAACCCATGCCTGGTACACCAGGATCGAAAACTATTTCACTAGGTTGGGCTTCACCAAAAGTGAAGTACATGCAAACCTTTACCATATTATGGTTGAAGGTAAATTATTGACTATAATATTATATGTCGATGATTTAATTCTAACAGGTGATGAGAAGTTGGTCAAATCTTTCAAAGAGGATCTTGCAAGAAAATTTGAGATGTACTTGGGGTTCATGCATTATTTCCTTGGTATGGAAGTATGACAAGGAGATGGGGAATTGTTTGTCTCGTAGGGCAAGTATTCCAACGAGATACTAAAAAATTTCCACATGGAGAGAAACAAACCCATGGAGACTCCTCTAGCAAGGAATTGGAGGAAGCAAGATGCTACTTCAAGTGAAGTAGTGGATGCTACTATTTATAGGAATCTTGTGGGTTCATTTATGCAGTTTGTGAACAAACGACCAAACATGTTTTTTGCAGTTAACCAACTTAGTCAAGCAATGGTTAAGCTAACCAAACTGTATTGGAAGGCAGCTAAACATGTGTTGAGATACCTCATAGACATCACTCAGTTTGGTCTTTGGTACTTACAAATAGAGGGAGTGAAGCTGCAAGGCTTCACAAATGCAGATTGGGTAGGGATTCCATTAAACAGGGAGAGAACTTCAAGGGGAATATTTAGTATTGGGTCAAAAACAATCTCTTAGTACAACAGGAAGCAGAGATTAGTTGCACTCAATTCAACAAAAGAAAAGTACATGGATGCTAGTCAAGCAACTTGTGAGGCTATATGGATGAGGAAGATTCTTGTTGGGTTATTTGGTCAGCAGATGGATCCTACAACTATTTACTGTGACAATTAGAGTTGTATCAAACTCTTTGAGAATCCAATTTTTCATGATCGGTCCAAGCATATCGACATCCAGTATCACCATCTCAGAGATTGTGTGCAGAGGAGAATCATGTTGTTAGAGTACATTCCTACAGAGGAACCAGATGCAGACATCTTGACTAAGGCACTATCAAGAGGAAAATTTGAGTTCCATAGAGGCAGGATTGGGGTATCTGATAATCCCTTTCTTGTTGAGATGGAGCATTGAAAATGCAACAAGAAAATCCTGATTTAATTTTCCCTTGAATTAAATTAGGAGAAAAATTATAATTCCACATCACAGGACAACTTGTACGAGTTAACTAAGTTAATTTAACTTAGTTGGCTCAATTAATTCGAGTTGAGGGTCTAACTTGAGTCATGTAGAGTGTATCATAATTTATAGGGTCCTAGTTGAGTTTATTTTGAGTTGTAATTAATTAATTAAGTTTAACCAAGTTAAAGTCAATTAAACTAGTTCCAATTGATGTAGGAACTAGTAGGAGGTCAGGTAGTGGGGTGTTGCTTCATGTGTTCAACAAGTTAACTGATGATTCACTCATCAATAACTCATGCATGTCATATCTAAGAGTTACCTAATTGATATTGGAGTTTAGGGGTAGTTTACTATCAATTGTATAATCATCCAAATTGTAAAGGTGGTGCATGTAGTCAAAGGAACGCCTATGATGGATTGCAAAATCCAATTGAGAAATTTACCTAATTAATAGTGGCTAATTCCCAAGCAAGGAAATAGGAACTTGGGAAAGAAGAAAATTGGTTAACTATTGGCCAAGGTTTGTCCATGAATTTGTGAGACGGATAGAGATAGTACAAAGATTGCTCGAGCTTGAGAAAACCAATTTACTCTTCTTATATTTTCTGACTAATGCAATATACATATAGTAGGGGTTTTTAGCTGTGGCTTTTCCCAGTAAATCATTATGTAATGTGTTTATTGAATTATTTCTCTTGTATGCTTCATGATTTTCCAATCGATTAATTATTTCCGCTGATGAGTAGAGTAGATTCAAGTCTTTTGTTTTAGAAAATTACTTAAGACGTTTGAATCTACAAGAAATTTCTACAATTACAAACCTAATAATAATTCCAAAACTAGCAAGAAAAAAAAAAATATGGTAAGGATCATAGGCCTAAGACTAGAGGATACCAAAGGTAGGTCAAGAAATCCCAATATAACTAGAATTAATTGAATCAGAAAGCACCTAGAACTATTGAATTGAAACTTTTTTTTACTCTTGAAATTTCATTTAACATGAGCCTAACAATTCCCTACAAAATTATCAAAATGAAAAGGCCAATATTTCATATCTTATCTTAGGAATTTTCTGAGTTTAAAGTAGCAAGACATTCCTATCATTAGAAAGGAGTAGATTACTTGTGCTACAAGCCAACCAAATCAAAAATATTCTACACTCCTCCATTTCACAAATGGCACATCCTCCTTTTAGCCAAGGCCTAACATCATTATAGAACTAGGACCACCCATAACTTAGATGAAAATACCCCATCAAGAACACCTTTGAGACCACCTCCATGACTAAAGATAAACATGATCTTGCACAAAACCATCATTAGAACCACTAATGAAACCACTATTGTATCCTATCAAGGGGCCAAAAAAACAACCACCACCAAAACCACCACTAAAATTACTGCCAAGACCTAACCCCAATACTACAAAGGTTGTTATATATCCCTGCAAAAATCCCCAAACATCCATCATCCCACATCGTTGAATCCCATACTGCAAAGGGCATTGAATTGCATCAACATAACCTACAAATGTATTGAATTAGGGGAATATAGCTCCAATCATTGACATTACCAAAGCATGGCCTACCCATATACATTAATTGATTCATGCTAAGGATACCTTCTATTAATAGACACTTATTGACTAATCTAGGGGATTCAACTAAAGCTTAGTTCCCCAATTATGGATGATGATTTTGGGTTCAAATCAACAACAAACTTGGCCCAATGAGTAACCTCCAATTTTAAATGTAGTTTGATATGTTGTCCTACAAAGAGAGTTCATGTTTGATTATGGAAACCAACATTTTCAATTTATTCCCCATTATATTTAAAAGAGTCATCTATTGGGTGTGTGCTATATTCTTTCCACGACTAGTCACACGCGTGGGGGGGGTCAAAGAGGGGGTGATAGTGCCTTTGTTCGTTGCGTCAGGAGCAAC
>APFE030297009.1:115708-136127 GCA_000404065.3 Pinus taeda
TACCCCATTACTATTGTAGTTGTACCCCCTTATTAATATTGTTGTGCCCCTATTGTCCCCATATTGTTATCACTGTGCTCCATAGAATCCCTCTATTGTTATTTTTGTGGCTTTATATTATTATTGTTAGGTCGGCTGGGTTATATTGTGACTCCTTAGACTCCTATATATAGAAAGGAGGTTGTCATTTGAATCATTGAAGAATTGTTCATTTATGTAATGTAAAGGAGGTTGCCCCCTCGAAGAGGCTGAATTCTAAGGCGTTGATCTATCTTTTCTATCTTTTCTTGAGTTGGTTCATAAAAAACCCATTGGAAGCAAATGGGTGTTTAAGAAGAAGATGAATGCAAAAGGGAAGGTGGAGAAATACAAAGCTCAGTTGGTAGAAAAAGGTTATTCCCAGATGCCAAGAATTGATTTTTGTGATATTTTTTTCTCTTATTGCCAAGGTGGATTCTATTAGATTACTGTCATCTATTGTTAATGCTTTTGATTTTGAGGTAGAACAAATGGATGTAAAGACAATATTTCTTCACAGGGATCTGGAAAAAGAGATCTACATGAAGCAAGTTGAAGACTCTACAGTGAAGGGAAAGAAAGAACTAGTATGCAAGTTAAAAAAGTGTCTATATCAGTTAAAACAATCATCAAGGATGTGATATCATAAATTTAATACATATATATAGGGACTTGGCTTCATGAGAAGTAAAGTGGATCATTGTGTGTCTTTTAAATGAATTGGTGATTCTGTTATTTATCTGGTCTTGTATGTGGATGATATGTTGGTGATTGGAAATGGAAAATAAATTATCCAGGATTTGAAGACCCAATTTTCCTCCAAATTAGACATGAAGGATTTTGGAGCTATAAACTATATCTTGGGCATGGAAATTAAACAAGATCAAGAAAAGAGGAAGCTCTGGTTAAACCAGAGGAAGCATGTTGAGACAATACTGCAAAGGTTTAATATGCAGGATATTAAACCGGTGAAGGTTCCTATTCTTATAGGTGTAAAATTATCTGCTGAACAATGTCCCAAGACACAAGAAGAGGAAAAGGACATGTCTCATGTTCCATACGCAAGTGTAGTCGGTAGCTTAATGTATGCAATGGTCTATACGAAACCAGACATTGCACATGCAGTGGGAGTATTGAGTAGGTTTATATCAAAAACCAGGGAAGGAGCATTGGGCAACAATGAAGCAGGTTTTCAGGTATTTGTGTGGAACTAGTGATTATGGTATGTGCTACCAAGGAAGACCGAGATTGGATAGAGTTTTGGACACCCATGACATTGTTGATACAGACTGGGTTGGAGATCTAGATTAGAGAAGATCTACAAGTGGGCATGTGTTTAACCTATTTGGAGGTGTAGTTAGTTGGATGAGCAAGAGACAATCTGTAATGGAACTTTCAACTACATAGGAAAAATGCATGGCAACCACTCATGAAAGAAAGGAAGCAGTTTGGTTGCAGAGACCGTGTTAAAGTATGGGGTTAGTACAACGAGCGATAAGGATAGACTGTGACAACCAAAGTGCAATTTTCTTGGGGAAAAACCCTGCTTATCATTCAAAACAAAGCACATCGATGTTCAGTATCACTTTGTGATGGATATGGTTGAAGACAAAAAGGTGTTGCTGGTAAAGGTGGACACTTTGAAGAATGTTGCAGATGCATTGACGAAGTCTGTGAGCACTGAGAGGTTTTCTTGGTGTAGAAAAACAGTGGGCATTGCAGGGATGGACCAATAACTAAGCTCTCATGTGACCCCCTGTGTGGAAAAGAAAACAACAAGTGGGAGAATATTGGGTGTGTGTTATATTCGTTGCATTGGGCACAATAGGGGGTTCACAAGGGGGGTGCACCCCCTGGTCGGGGGTTTTAGGGGTGGTAGCCCCCCTGTATAGGGTCTGGGGCAACCCCTATGAATTTTTTTTGGACCCTATATTAGGTGGGCGGACCTACCTATGGTTTCATGCATGTTTTTTGCACATGGTTTTGAGCATGATGGTTTTCTGCCCATGGTATTTTGTAGATCCGGTCAAGGGAACTATGGTTATGTTCTAATACAGTGTTAATGAATTGGGGTTTATGAATGCTTCGACATGTATATATATGTATTGTAACATTCAAATGAACACAATGAAAAATCAATCTGGTAGTATCGGATTTGGGATCTAGGGGAAAATATTTGTGTATTTGTTTTGTGTTTCTCGCCATTGTATATTTTTTGTTTTTAAGAATTCGTTTGCAGGTAATTTTTGTATAGGGTTAAAACCTACATCGTCATCGTTTTCATGACCAATATTGAGTCTCCAAAGATCATTAAGAATCTAATACTTTCCCTCTTAGCGATGGATTATGGAAAGAGGAATCTTCAATTTATTCCCCATTGGGTTTGAATGAGTCATCATCATTTTTTATGAACAGCATTAAGTATGCAAAATTCATTAAGAATCTAATACTTCCCTTCTAAGGGATAAATATATCAACATTGAGTATCCAAAAAAATCATTGAGAATCTAATGCTTTCCCTCTTAATGATAGATATACTACACCATCAGGAAGCCTCCTTTACTAGCCCCAAACATAATGAGCGATCTTATTTCCTTCAAAACAATACTAACTTCCACTTGCAATATATATAGATATAACCATTATATTTAATCAATATTAAAATATTATATTTATTAATAATTATAATTCTTTTAATAAACTATATTTTTTTTTAATATAAATAATTTTTTTAAAAAATCTTATTTATATTATCTATCATTTTCAATAATATATTTAATTAATAAATATATTATTAAAAATTAATTCATAAATATAATACAACCTTAAACATGTAAATACCTTATTATTATTATTATTAGCTCCAAGAGTTAGCTCAATCGGTCAAATCAAATGCCTTGCAAATGGGTGGTCACAGGGTCGAATCCCGAAAGCTCTTGGGGTCAGGTCAGTAAATAGGCCGAGGGGTGTTGATGCCCTTCGAGTGGTGTCCAATCACTGTTAAATAACCCTCGACTACCCACTGACCCAGATATCTGTGAACCAGAAAATGAAAAATAATAATAATAATATTATTATTATTATAAATTTCGTTTTCATAGTTATAATGGTTAGTTTTAATCACATTTATATAGTGATTGTACCATGTTATTCATACACATCACACAATCCTCGAATCAAAATTTAATTATATGTACTTACATTTTAACAAATACCTACAAATAAATTATGTGTACTCATATTTCACCAAATCTAGAAAGTGGGTGTAGAACTTACACACACAAGACAATCCTTCAATAAAAAATTATTCCAAATATCTACAAATAAATTTTGTGTACTTATATTTCACAATATGGAAAGTGGGTGTAGAACATAATCTAAATTCGACATTTAAAATTGACTACCATCTTTTAGCAATAGAAGCAATGTGAAAGTGAGAACCCACCATTTTCAGCATGCTCACTTCATCCGAGAAAGAACGAAGAAAACAAACAGTATTATAAATTTAGGGTTTGGATGTTATTTTTATCCATTTTTTATTATTTTAATAGTTTATTAATACAATGTATATAGTTTTTGTGTGTAATTTAATTGGTGATTAAGATGAAATATTATATAAATTAATATAAATTTATTTTAAAGTGGGATTTATTAAAGTGTTATTAAAATAAGTTGGAAATTGATATAAATATTAGATATGATCGTAGAGAATAATAATATATAATTTAGAAATATAGTGATAATGATCAAAAATCGACTTTGTATTACACATACAAAACCTCTAATATAATAAATAAGTATAATATAAAACATATATTATGATATTAATTAAATTAATTTGAATAATAATTTAAATTTTAAATTTTATATTATCTTATATTTTAAAATTAATTAATATGATTTTTGAAATTATATAATGATTAAATTTTATGGTACAGATATAATTAATATAAATTATATCTATTCTATATAAATTTAATTGATATGATTTTTTTAATTATATATAAATAGTTAGATTTTATGATATAGATATTTTATATAATTATATCTATTTTCTATAAATTTGTGTGTTTAAAGAAGAGTAATATTCCCCATTATACAATTATTTATATAGCTAAATTATAATTATTTTTTAAATATTAAAGAATAAAAGTAAGTATATATATATAATATATATATATATATATATATATATATATATATATATATATAATTTTGTTATAATGTATTTGTGTAATTTTTTTGGTTTACTTTGTTCATAATTTAGTAGGGATTTGTTGGAATCACAAGTGCGAATTTTCCGTAGTTATGATTTAATGTGCAATTTATCTTTCAAAGTTGGATAGACCATACTTAAGGTCAATGGTTTACCTAGTTTACCATCCATAAATTATGGGAAACTACTTGGAGGGTTATCCTTGGCCTATTTTGTATAACAAGGTTTCAAATTCATTCATCTCACCATGTTTTCGAGTTGATTGAATGCAAGTTTCACCATAGAGATGTGTTGCATTTGATTTTAAAACTAGTTTTAAAATGTTTTTGGATGTGCTCAATTTTCTCTCAAGTTTCACGTGAGATGCTCCGAGCCCAAACTTCATATTTTTAAAGAATAGTGAGGATAACTAAGTGTTTAAAAGACTATTTTTTCTTAACTCAATCCTATGTTTCCTTTATTTTCCAACCACTAGTGATTGTTTTCTTTGCATTTTGTCCCAAACTTCATATTTTTAAAGAATAGTGAGGATAACTAAGTGTTGAAAATACTATTTTTTCTTAATCCAATCCTATATTTCCTTTATTTTCCAACCATTAGTGATTGTTTTCTATAAATTATGTTTTTGTTCACATGTCAGTTAAAATTAATTCCTAAATGCTTGTAATATTGCATCTCTTCAAGTGTATTATTGCCCTACAATATCAAAGGATAATTTTTTTAATAACTATTTGGAAGGGAAACCATATAATTAGCATATAAAAGAAGGGAGATAATAAGTTCAACCTTGTTAATACCAATGCATCGTTCATATTCTAAACATTACTCAATTTTACCAATGTAGATGCCAAAAAGGATCGGAGGAAAGGATTATAATTGCTTAACACCAATACTACAATTAATATCCATAGTAGAGTTTGTTATTACATTACATCTGAGCAATAACATTTTTATAGAGCCCAATCAAAACACTATGGAAGTTATGAAGGATAGCAATTTCTTTTAGTTCCCTACATAGATTGACTCTAGGCACAACATTGAAAGCTTTTCTAAAATCAGCAAAACATCATATGAGATCTTTGACTTTTGTCTCTATCCTCTTTAGGGTGGCAATGTGATTGATTGTGGCATGTTGATTTTTGAATCTTACTTTCCTTTAACATTTTTATCATTATCTTTAAGCCGTTGACTATTTTTTCTTGCAAGAATCAAGCAAAATAATTTCTCTACAATAATAATTATCATAATAGTTTGATAATTGCATGGACCATCTTGGTTTCCAAATTTGAAAATAAAAAAATTTAGACTCTCATTATAATTTTAGGGAAAAGTCTTAATTGAACAACCTATTTGAGACGATGCTTGATATTAGGAACCAAGATCATATTCCAAGTTTTAAGATCTTAGCATGATATCATTTAATGTCTATATATTTTCCATTACTAAGGTGTTTCTGAGCATATTTTAGATATCCTCAGTTGAGAAAACCTCAATGCAATGATGAAATCTTGAAGGGAAAAATAAAGTCTTATTTTCTTTTGGAGTCATGATTGGTTATGCTAATGTTATTCAATTCTTTAGCTTTTATAAGGATTATGTTAGCCCATGTTAGTGAAACTTTCAATTGATTAGTTCAACCAACGAAGAAGGCAAGAAGGAGCCGACTCTGGATCTAGGGTTTAACTTAGCAAGTGACAGAGGGCAACACGCACCCATGGAGACATAGGGAGGAGGGAGCTCCACTCCCTCCTACAGTAATATGGTAGCAAACAGAGGAAGAGGAGGGAAAAAGAACAAACCTCCACAGCCCTTGGAGTTCAGGGCCAAAAACACCAAAACGCAGAACACGGAAGGCAGCAAAACCCATGCAGATCACGAGGCCCACGAAGAAGACTATCAGGAGGAGAAAGAGGAAGACAAAGGTCAGGGATCAGAGAGCAGAGCCAAGATGGGGCCCTGTAAAACCAAGACCATAACTAAACCTCGGGTTATTTTGAATGATCCAACTCTGCAAGCACACAGGGACCACATGGCTAACTATGCCTTCATATGCAAATTTATGAGAATCTGGCCATCAGAGAAACCATTGTACACCTGGATAAAATACAACTGGAAACCAAAGGGGGAGTTAAATATACATCTTGGATCCAAAGGCTTTTTTGTTGTGGTGTTTACGAACATGGAAGACAGAGACAAAATTTTTGAAGGAGGGCCATACTTCTTTGCAGCTACTGGTCTCTGTATGCAACCATGGACGATGAACTTTGTGCCAGAACGAGAAACCTTCACTTCGGTACTGGTATGGATTCGACTATACTCCTTACCTTTAGATTACTAGATGCTAGAATCTTTAAAAACTATAGGCAAATAAATTAGGTCACTTCTTAAAAATTGCAGAGGCAACTCTAAGGGGAAAATATACATCTTATGCCCGTATATGTGTGGAGATGGACCTATCACGAGCCCTTCCAGATGAGGTCATTCTAGAAGTCTATGATGAGAAATGGGTTCAAACAGTTGACTATGAACATATCCCATTCAGATGTCACAAATGTCATGAGCATGGGCATCTATCCAGAGACTATCCTCTTAATAGAAGGGAGGAAAACATAAACACCAACAAAGGAAAAGACCAGATAGGTTTCACCAAAGTAGGAGGAAAAGGAAAAGGAGGAGGAATGAAGACACAAAAGAACCCTATTGTGAATGATAAAACAAAAAGTCACAACAGTTTTGATATCTTAGGAGAAAAAGAAGCTGATGGAGGGGATAAAGAGAGTATAGAGAATCAGACAGCAAGGGGGAAAGAAAAAGAGAACAACGTGGAGTTCACTCAGGAACAGAATGAATACACGACGAACCCTTTGAGTACCATGGAAATAGAAAAATACCAGGAAATGACTCAAAGTGAAAGTGGTACAGAGGATCAAGGTTTACAAGAGATCCTAGAAAGGGAGAACCTAGAGCTGGAAAAGTTTCTAGAACGGAGAGGCAACCTGGGAATAAATTCCATCCCTCAGGAGGATGTGGACAAGGTCCAACAGATATTCCTTAACAAGTCACATCAAACAACGACAGGAGTCAAAAGAGGAAAACTTACAAAGAATCTAGGCAAGAGGAGGGGAAGAGAAAGACAGAAAGAACTACTACTGGAGTGTGGAAAACTCATGATTGATTCAGGAAGGATGAAATACCTTTCCAGTTACTCCTTTAAAACCCCACCTCAATGAAAATCACAACACGAAACATTAGAGGAATAGGGAGTAGAATAAAACAGAGGAATCTAGGTAAAAGGATCAGAGAGGAAAAACCTGACATAGTATTCATACAGGAAACAAAATGCTCAGTGGAGAGGATCCACGAAAAACACAACAAATGGGTAAATAGATATGAATACCTTGAATTTAAGGCAAATATATTTGCTGGTGGCACTCTCACTCTATGGGATCCATAGAAATTTGGTGTGATTGATGTGGAGGCATCTAGACATCACCTTTCTCTGATTTTCCAACTGGTGGGTGACAAACAATGTTACATGATCACCAATGTCTATGGTCTGTAACCAATGGAGGACAAACTTCGACTCCTCATTGTTATAAGGGAATAGTTTCCACACGGATGCTACTATTCCCACTAAGATGGGTGGCTATCTTAGAAACAAACAATCAAAGTCTACTATTGACTCCTTTTATGAAAATAGATGAGAGGAGAACCAAGAGGGCCAACCTGAGTCTTGCGCTCAATTCCCTCTCCTTCTTGATAGAGTTTTTCCGCTCGCTCTTTGTCTGCTCAGCTTCAAAAGGACCTATAGAATCACAACAACTTACAACTATGCAAGAAACTAGGATCTAAGTTCACAAATAATACATGATATATAAACAAGTACACAAGAATATGGAAGGAAACAAGAATAGCTTTATTCAGATAAAAAGTAGCAAGAGGATTACAGCCATGAGCAGCTCTGAACCAGCATCATCCTCCAGCTAAGAAGCCCTTCTTCACCTAAAGTAAAGCAAAATCACCCAACACTATGAATGTACACCAGAATATCAACAGCACTTCTCTATAAATTACAAAATTCCAGCCTCTGGATCTCTGTGATGAGGTATCCATATATAGATGATTACAGAGAGGTGAGTCATCTTTTGGGATCTTGATTAGTGTCATTTCTCTGATAGTTCCTGCTTCCACTTGGAGAATGAATATCTCTTACTCATCTCTGGTCGAAAATGGAGTGGCAAGTGTCAAACGGGAAGATTCTGGAAGATTCCATGATCTTCCACCTCGCATTTTTGTCCCTGCCATTTGTCCATTCTTGACCATCGCACCCTACAGAGGAGAAAAAAAGTATGCATCTCACCCTGTACATTGGGAAGGTGATATGCATTGCACCTTCTGCATGGAGCTTTCAGTATGGTCCAGTTTTGACCATTTATGAGCAGTTTTCAGTGGAGAACTTCTGGGAGATGATGTAATCAGTTGACCTTGTTCCTTTAGGCAATGAAGCAATCCTTTTAGGGACTTAAGAGCCCTCAGTTTATGGACATTTGTGATTGGGGTTGAAGTGCCCAAAAATGTCTATAATAGTCGCCCCCTAAAGCATGATGTCGTTAATCATTTTTGATGTCGGGTGAAATGCTTTACTATGAGGATCTGAAGTTTTTCTAAGCTGGGAGGCGACCTGTAATGAGATACAATACAATACATTATTTGACAACATTTTCTTCATGATCTGGCTGAGGCGGGAATTCCCATGCTCAACTTTATAAACTCATTTTCATGTACATAGGACAAATGATTGTCTGTGTGACAAACTAATGATATGGACACATCATCCTTTGATTTGGATGATCATCTGAACGACAATGATGTATACTGGATGTTTGTATATTCCTAAATATATCGCAGCTCAGATGGATGAAACTAGATCCAGGGTCTTCAAACTCGGCCAATCTTCACTTGGAGTACAAGTCGATCCATGTGAAAAATGTTTTGGAGTCGAACATGGAAAGACATTTCCTGATTACCAGCCAATGATGCAAGCTGTTAACAGGCGCGAGAGGAATCACCAATAATGACAATGACCCTCAAGGTACTACAGTACAATTTACGTGATGTGAAAAAGGACTTGGCATCGAACACCACGCAAAATCTCTCGATCGAAGGCCATTGACATAAACCTGTCGCCGAAAGTGAGAAACTTTCCATTAAGGCATGCAAGCTTCAAAGTACTAAAAGGGTTGTTCCTAAGTCAACTTCTTGGATAATGAGTTGATGTCGACAAGAAGCAACTCGTCGCAGGAGGGCCTTAATGAATCCCACATCAATGACACGGAACAAAGCAAATGATTTTGGAGGTGAAAACAAACTGGCGATATGGAGTTCAGGGTGGCGGTCATGAAGGAATGAAGCATGAATGTATTGCAGTGGGTGAGACTCAGGTGAATTGTCTTAATGACTTCTCTTGAACATATCGGCGACACTGACGATGGATTGGTACCGTTAACCCCAGAGATGGATGGTGTGATGGACCAATGGTGAAGACTAGTGAACGGAACAACCCAACCCGGCATGGATGCGGAAGGAAAGTGTCATGTTCAAGAGCGACTTGCTACCAATAAAGTTTCTTCTTGTTTTCTTCCCAATTTTCCCCAGTCATTGCTGACCAGTACCTCTTTATTTTTGTCAAGCTTGAGGAGGATAACATATGCTTGTTCTATAATCCGCCCTTCGGGCAAACTTTTCGCTATATTTTAGCGAGCCTAGCGACAATGAAACTCGTCCTCGTCTTGTTGGATGAGTTTGTCGCTATTTAATTTTAACGAGTTTGACGACAAGGATAACTCGGTCTCTTTCAATTTTAGAGAGTTTGAAAGAAACGGAAAGAAGACTCCGAAGATTCTTTTTCGTTTTATAATCCCTTAAGTCCAAAAAAACATAAAATAATACAAAAGGGATGAATTTTTTATAGTTTTAACGAGCCGAACAAGACAAGCGCTCGATATTTTTGTGTAATAATCCCTCAGGTCCAAAAAGAATAAAATCTAGAGGAGGGATAGCACTTCCGATGCCTTTTAACGAGCCGGAGAGTCCAATCGCTTGACAATATTTTCATATTTTACGATTCAGGTGAAAAGAGCTTAAAGAAGACTCGTTTTCGAGGAACGAGTGATAGTTTTGGGTAGTAGTTGATTCCAAGTGAGATTCGGAATTTTCCAATCCGGCAGTGTTACAAGGATGGCTAGCAGAATCACTCTTCGCAGATGTTCCTCGAAGGGGTAAACGATCATATGGGGGTGAATGATCGGCTAAAAACAGAGTGAAGGTGATGGCGAGAACACAACCAAGGCTCAAAAGCTGGCGATAAGGCATTCACAATGGTTATTTACCTGTTCATTTTTTAATGAACTTAAACGCGAGGAGAAACACTTGCTCATGACTTATGTTTATTTTTTAACGAGCTTGAACTCTGCGACAACATTGCTTGCCATGATCGTCATTGACTTTTTTATTTACCCTTAACATTTTGTTCTTTCAATGATAGTACTACCTGTTCATCTGCTTCATCAAACTGATTAGAAATGAAAACATATGTATGATAAATGAGTCAAAACACTAATATTTTACTTGAATTACATGCATAGTAAATTAAAAGTGACTTTTTACTTCTCATTTTACCATTTCATTTGAATTTGGTTTGTTGGAGCTCTAGAGGTTCTTTTCCTGCCTGATTTTCACCAGCGGATTCTAGGAGATTCTGTGGACGATTCTCAACGTCGTTCGGTCCAGGTAGGAGCTAAACTTGTGGTCTTTCCTTACATGCCTTTCATTTTTGATTTTGAGCTCATTTCCCTGTTCTGATGAGCCCTTGGGGTTTGAAGAACTCGCCCTAGGATCATCGCACCCATCCTTAGTCAAAAGGTGCGATGCATACTGATGCCTCCACTGACTAGTCAGTATGCATCACTGCTAGAACACTTGTTGGGGTGCGATGGGCACAGGGAGGAAAATTTTTGCATGGTTTCCTCATGAAATTTTTGCCCGTTTCCACCTAATGAAGATCCTGACTCTTCCGTTGTTTGTTTTTCAGAGATTCCTCAGAGGAAAATGGTTGTCACACGGCGATAACGTGAGCATGAAGAAGAGGACGTTGTTGTTTTACATGATCCGGGCACAGTAGCTGCATTACGGAACTGTGGCTTGCTGAAGTTTTTCCGTATCTCGAGCATGAGACAACAAATTAGTTTGTTGCAGTATTTCCTCAATGCTTGGGATCCTATCAACCAGGTATTCCAGATTAGGGGCAAATTGATCCCCTTGATAGTGGTGGACATCTATTTTTTGACCAGCTTATCAAGGCGTGGTGCCCCTCTCTCTTTATCAGGTTCCACCCGTGGGGGTGAGACTGTAAGGGAGTACATTCGCCGGCATTGCAGAGAGGGATCTCAGCCAAGTGCGGACGACAAGATCGACATCTGAGACGTCACTTACCGGCCCTTGCGGACCATCCTGTTTACTTTTACTAGACTGGCTGGTAGTTCTGCTCTCCATATAGCCAACAGATCTTATATGCAGTATGCATTAGAATGCCTTGAACCAAAGGTGTTCAATTGGTGTGATGTAGTACTTTCTGTGATGAAGGAATAGTTGACCAAGGTGAAGAGCAGCAGATCAAAAAACTTTGGTTATGGTTCTATTTTGACTTCTTTCACCTTGGATCGAATCCCACTGATGCAGCCACAGTATATATCACTTGGCCTACCTCCACCGACCGAACCACAGATGCAGAGATGGGTTGATCTCATGTCTCGACATGCTGGCGAGCCCCAAATTTATTTTTCTAAGACCTTCTTTGAGTGGTTTGACCATCAGGAGATGGTCTACGCTAGGTTCCCATATGCTGGTATGGACTTCCGAGGTGATCCGGATTTTGGTGCTGCTGGCTGGAGAGCAGTGGGGTGTCATGGGTAATTTTCTTCTGACCATATCTCTGCTCATTGTTGTTTATAATGTTATTATATTCTTATGATAAAGACTAACCAAAACTTATGTGCTCATGCAGATGTTGGCCTAGTCGACCAACAGTGCGCCGTAGGGACCGAGCGACCGCTCCAGCAGGAGAAGCGGTTGGGAGGGCTATCCTTCGCGACCTTGATGTGGCCGAGACTCTTTCGGAACTACAGGACCAGATTGAGGGTCTTACCCTTGGCATCCCGAATGTGAGGACCGATGAGCTGCCTTTGCAGTTGCAACGACATACCACTGGAGTGCCGAGTCGATGGACTAGGCTCTTACGCATGATTGCACATGCGGTGACTTGTTATCACCAGCACCATTAGGCTAGGGTGCCCCCTAGCATTTTGAGTTTTGGGTCATTTGACCAATTTCGTCTTGGTTACAGAACATTATGTACAGACTATAAATATTTATGGAATATATTTTTGATTTTCGGAGCTTTATTTTGGTTCAGTTACATGATCCTGCTGCATATATTTATATGATGCTTCTTTTTATAAATTTCGCAATGTCTATCTAACACATAATTTGCCAATGAGTCTGTTAATGTGCTTAAACTTCTGGAAATATGTTGATATTGGAAATCAAACTGTCTTTCCAAAATTTTGACCCTTAGGAACATGCGATAGATAGCTGGATTTCGTACAACATAGATGTCGGTGAGTTGTAGAATGACGAACTGTGAGTCTAGCCTGACGAAAATTCGGGATATACAATGTGTGATGGCATTAGAAAGGAGTTCTATTAATGCGATGTACTCAGCGATATTGTTCGTAGACCGACCAATACATACTCCTCTGAAACTTACTAACTCGCCGCTGGGATTGAAAATGGCCCATGCCGCAGAAGACAGATTTCGCGAGCTACGACTTGCTCCATCAACATATCCAACAAATGATTCCAGTAGGTTTGACATCTGCAACGAATGCAAAAATTGGATTACTTAACCAAATTAAATGCTCTTGGCGAAAACAAAAATGTAACAAAAGCACGAGGACTACTATGCGAGATCAAGCATAGTAGTGTTTGAGGTACAACCCGTTGCGAGGTTACGCAAGTGGAATCCCATCATAGTCCATCAACTCGTAGGCCCCTTTTGCTAATACTCATTGAACAATATAGGGACCCATCCATAACGATTTGAATTTTCCTGCTCCCAATTTAACAGATTCCTGGTCATAAAGTAACACCAGGTCACCCTCTGAGAAGACGCGAGGTTTGACATTCTTGTCAAACTATGCTTTGACTCGTTTCTTATGAGCCTCGTTAGCCGAAGCTACATCACGACGGGTTTCATCCAAATGGATTAATTCCAAGAAACGAGCCTCTTCTTCTAAGGTTTCGGGGAGAAGGTCGACTGTGAGCTTGAGGGATGAGATTTCACATTGAACTGGTAAGATTTCTTCGAGAACGTACACCAATTGAAAAGGTGTGAATCTGGTTGCATTTCTTACCGATTTCTCGTATGCCCACAAGGCCGAGTACAGGATTAGGTGCCAATCTCGTTTGTGGACTCTGATCATCCTTTGAAACATGTGCTTTAGGACTTTGTTGATTGCTTCAACTTGTCCGTTAGCTTGTGGATAGTACGAAGTAGAGCTGTCATGGGACAGTCCTAATTTGGCAGCCAACTCAACCATCATGTGATTTCGAAAATGCGATCCATGATCTGTGACTATGGCCTGTGGAACGCCGAATCTGGAGACTACATGATTAAAAAAGAAAAGGACAGTCGTTTCGCCGTTGTTGTTTAATGTAGGCATCGCCTCAGCCCATTTGGTAAAATAGTCCACCGCGACTATTATGTACCCATGCCCCCCGGTTGAGGTGGGGTTACATGTCATGAAATCTATGCCCCACTTGGCGAATGGCCCAACAACTACTACTGGTTGCAGTGGTGTGGGTGGTCCTTTGGTTTTGCTATTGAAAATTTGGCAAGCATGACAACTTCTGATTGCGGTTATGAAATCTTTGAACATTGTTGGCCAGAAGTATCCTACTCGCAAAATTTTTTGCGCCGTAGCATAACCAGATTGATGCCCCCCACATGCGCCTGAATGGCAGTCATTCAGGACTTTTTTGGCCTCCTCAAGGGTGAGGCACCTCCGCAGAACTATATCGATACCACGATGGTAAAGAGTATCACCGACGATCACGTAGTCTTTTGCTTAGTATCGAATACGTCGTTGTTCGGAGCGTGAGGTATTAGACCTGTATGTTTGTGTCTGGAGATAAATGATTATATCTCCATACCACAAATTGCTTGAAGATATCAGAAACAAATTTTCATCCACGATTGCTTGTTCGGATGTTGCATCGTTGGACGACGATGGGAGATCGCATAGTAACTCCACGAATACAAAGGCTTTCTTTGATTTGGATCTTTTAAATTCCAAATCAAACTCTTAGAGAATCGCTATCCATTTCGAATACTGCTCCCCAGCAACTGTCGCAACAATATATAAGTCATGGGGTTGCAATCTGAGAAAATGGTAGTTTTCCTAAAGAGGACGTAGTGTCAAAATCTCTGTATTGCTTGAACAGCTGCGAGGGCTAGCTTTTCAACGTAAGAGTATTTCATTTCTGTATCATTTAAGTTTCAGCTTAAATAATATATAGGATGTTCAATTCCATTGTATTCTTGAACTAAAACCATTGTTATGGTTGTATCTGTTGTAGCCAGATATAGGTTAAAGTCTTTTTGATAATTAGGAGCATACATTAATGACGCTTGTATTAGATATTTCTTTAAAGCCTGAAAGGAAGCTTGCACGACCTGGTCACAAACGAAGGGTACATCCTTTTTCATCAGACGGGTATAACCTTTAGCTAGTTCGGCGTAATTTGGAATGAACCTCCTGAGAAAATTTGCTTTCCCTTGGAGTTTCTAAATCTGAAGCAGGCTTGAAGGTGGAGGCAAATCGATGATTGCCTGAACCTTGCAAGGGTCGAGACGAATCCCATCATTTGAGACAACAAACCCAAGTAAACGACCATAACTAACACAAAACACACATTTGTGCGGATTGAGCCTTATCTTGTAGTGTCGGCAATGTAGAAATATTGCTCTCAAATGGCGCGGATGATCAGTCCACTTTCGCGAATGAGCTGGGAGATCATCGAGATAAGGTTGAACGATGTTTTTTATGTCGTGGAAAGCATAGTTCATTGCTCTCTGAAAAGTCGCCCCTGCGTTCTTCAAACCAAAGGGTAGCTTGTGATATGTGAATGTGCCCCACAGACAAATGAATGCAGTCTTTGACTGGTCCTGTGGGCGGATATTTATTTGATTATACCTGAAAAATCCATCCATGAATGAAAAGATTTCGCATCCGGCGCATTCATCAATAATTTGGTCGATAAAGGGTGTAGGGTAGTTGTCTTTTGGACAAGCTTGATTTACATCCCTGTAATCAACGCACACTCTAATCGTTCCTTGTTTTTTCATCACAGGAACAATATTCGATAACCAATCGGTTAGAGGAACAGGGTAAATGAAACCAGCATGGAGGATTTTTTCGACTTCTGCCTTGATGGCAACAACTTTCTTGGGTGCACATGCCTTAGTTGTTGTCGTACCAGTTTGACATCTGGATACATCTTAATCTCGTGTTCAACTATGCTCGAGTTGATACTTGGCATTTCATCATTTGACCAAGCAAAGACATCTCTAAACTCGCGAAGGAGAGCGCTATATATTTCCAGTTCGGAAGAAGAACAAGATTTGCCAACATGAATGTTCTCTACAACATCTGTTTTGGTTGAGATGTTTATGGCAATAGTCTCTTCGATATTGGATAGGTTTCTTTCGGAATCCACCGTGTTTACAATATTCGTCAGAAAGTCAAATACTGAAGGATGTTGTAGGTCGCCGAAATTATCTTCTTTACAAGTCGGAAGATGGGAACGATGGTGGTGATCTTCCCATGGTGCCCCATCGATTACCATCAATTGAATGATTCCTTCGTCTGTAAGGTGTACTTGCGACCAAGGATCTGAAGGGGTGCCATATTCCTTGGACCTATCTATACAAACGCTTGTCGAGCGTTGATGCTGGTTTTCCTCCCATGCTGAGAACATTGATTACTATAATATTTCCAATGGGGTTAGAAGAAAAACCTGCGAATGATCCATCTTAACATCGTTTTCTGAAATCTTTTGAATGGAAGATATCACATTGCAGGTTCCTACATTAGCCACTTCTGCCAAATTGGTAGGAGGTAGTAGGGTAAAGGTTCCCATTAACATAGGGTCTTTTAGTAGGCCTACTCCGATATTATGAAGCATGCTAGGGCTTCCATGGATCATTGGAATGCTTCCTATAACTTTCGAACTGTTGGGGAGAAAAGTTTGTTGGTCGATGATTGTAATTCCTCCTTGGGAAGGAAATGCAATTTTCCTAAAGTAGGTCGACACAACAGCTGCCATGGCATATATCTAGGGTCTTCCCAATAGGATGTTGTAATCAAGATTTCCGTCGATGACTGCAACATCGATTTCTACTGTTTTGTCCCCTAGTTCGACTTGCAAGTTACTTAGTATCCCATACGGGGTGTACATTCGTCCATCAAATGCTTTTAATGTTGTTGACGATCGCGACAAAGATGGAGACCCCAGAGTTTTCCATCAACTCATCGACATGATACATGTGAATGCTCCCTCGTCAATAATTGTTCTATGAACAGTTTTGTTGAGGGCTTTCACTTGAACGAGGAAAGCTAGTTGAGCTGGTAACTGAGGGTCATATCCTTTATGATTAAAAGATACAAGATTAGAATCCGTTGGGTCAATCCCACCTATTGCTAACAATAAATCCTGCTTTTGGGAAGGGCAATTTTGCAGCACTTCAAGAGTCGACATTGTGGATGGCGATTGGGCTAAATCCTCCACTATATTATAGTGTTGTGCTGCTCGGGCACGAGGATTAAATGTTGATTTGTGTACTACTCCCTTTGGCAGTTTTATTTTTAATTCAGGAATGATGGGTGGCACGTCTTTTGTCGAAGTCGTTGTTGAACTACTAGCTTGGTCATTGTCCTTGTTGTTCAACATCTGTGGATTCCCGTAATCTTCACTCCTTGTCATTATAAGAGTGTCATTCAGTTGCTTCGAGACTGAAAACATTAACACTTGGGACGGGGAAGCATTTTCGCTAGCAACCATATTTGTTCCTGGGTTTGGAAACGGATCCATTAATACAACCGAGGTTTTTGAACTTTTGAAGAATTTTCTAAGTTCTTCTTTATATGGACATTCTCGGGTCCAATGATCCTCGTCACATATACTGCATGGACTTTTGGGTTTCGCATTCCTAGAAGGGTTTGCAAAAGATTTCCTAGGAGATGAGTCTCCTTGGTTTTTCTTCTTCCCTTGTTTTTTCTTCTTGCCTCCTGGTTGCTTAGTTTCTTTGCCTTTGTCTCTTGACACAAAATTTACTTCTGAGGCTAGAAGTTCCTCATTTGCATCTTGACTCGAAACCGTGCGGGCCTTTTTGGATGTGGCCTTTGTAGTTTTAGTGCTTGTCGTACCTATCACACCATCGTCGGCATGAGAGTCTTTATTTGTTTAGGAGGCAGAGGGACAGAGAATTATGGTCTAGGAGTGTTAGGGATTTTATCGTAGAGCGTGCCAAACTGAGTATAGATCAAGTCTAGATATTATGCATGAGAAATAACTTGCTCTTCAGTGACGACTCTGCCCTTTGCCACATCTTTTGTAATAGTGGGTAACAGTGACTTAATAAACCATTCAGCCAATAGCTGATCAGGAACATATGTTTTTACCATTCTGCAACGATGTCGCCACTCATGAATATGATAGATATGTGAGTGGCTGTCGTTTGTTTGAAATTGGTAAGATGCTCAGTTCCTGTTTCATACCTGATAGGTAACTGAAAATGGGTTAAAAAGGTTTTGGCTAGGGTACTGAAGTTATCAAATGAAGCCCTAGGCAGTTCGATATACCACTTTGCTGTCGGACCAGTTAACATGCGCTGAAAGAGGCAAAGCCGAATCGAATCATCATTGAGGGTGTTTGACGAACACCATAGATGAAAGGTCATCACATGATTCGATGGGTCTTCGCCCGGATTTCCATTGAATTTAGGAATATCCGATGGACGTTTATGCGGGATCGCCGGCCACCAAGGGGCGTAGGCAATTGGATCGTTCGTTAGTCGACTTAGATCTGGTAACTCTAGAGTTGCCACGAAGGGAAACTGTTGATTTAGGCTCGGTTGAGCATACCCAGGATAAGAAGGAATTGTTTGAGTTGTCAGTCTTTGCATACCAGCATAATGCATTTGATGTTGGTAACTTTGGTAAGGTTGATGGGCATAACCATTATGATATGGTTGATACTGCTGCCCATTACTCACAAAGACTTGTTGCTCATATCCTTAGTAAGCTTGCTGGAATTGCGGTTGTTGGTATTGCACCAGCCATGGTTGTTAAGCCATGGACTGTTGTCAAGCACTGATTGTTTGACCAATATGGGGGTTGGTGTTCCCCATTTGAACCTGTGCCATTCCACTAGTGGGTGATTGTGGTTGTATTGCAACCTGCGAAATTTGAGGTTGACATACAATTGGTGACGCTTGTACGTGCGATACAGCCATAATAGCCGGTGTAGTGGGAATGTTTTTCATAGGTGGACTTTGTTGTATTGAGCATACAACTCTTCGTTGTTGAGACAGGATTGGTACCCAACTGCTAGTTGTGATTCCAGCATAACCCAATTTTTTTTGCGAACTCACGCATGGTTTTCCTTCTGGGGAAGACAATGAAAGGGTATATGGCCCTCCATACGATGGTAATCCAGTGCTCAAAGGAATAATTTTCCTTTGGGGACCAGTTTTCCCGAATTGACCTTGTGACAGATCAATTTGTCGAGACTCAACGTAAGAGATTCCATATATAATTTCGGACGAACAAATGGGAACAATCCATACTGTTGAAATAGTCCCAGGATGGACTCCATCTAGCGAATGAAAACTGGTTGGGACAGATGGCACGCCAGCGAACATTGTCGGAATAGCAGAAGGGGCTTCCATTGTTGTTGTGTCAAGTGACACAGTCCTTGATGTTGACGGTTGTTCATACATATTAATTCTATCCAAAAGATTTCTCAGCGATTCTTCAGGAACTTCCGAGGGTGGGTGAATATTCTCTGATGAAGAAGGATATAGGGTGATCTCAGCTCCAAGTTGCGTTGGAGTGCTAGATGGAGGATCTTCCACAATCTCTTCTATGGCAATCAGTCCAGGAGGAAGAGGCAGACCGTCAGGTCCGTAAAATATTTCTGGTGCCAAAGAAGATGTAAGTTCTACAACATCAGATAATTGGGGAGTAACACCTTCTGAATCGGCTGTAAACGGAACCGGTTCAGGAATAGAAGTGTTAACCGTCACACTAGGATCAGTTGTAATGTTCTGTTGCTGTTGCGGAATTTCTTCCGTAGAGGCAAGGATTCCAGAAATGTTCGGAGTAACCGGAGTCTCTGAGGATGTTGGAGTGTTTGCTCCAACCAACCTAGGGGACTTTGATTCGGTTAAACGAGTTCGCTTCTTCCAAAATGGCTTCGCTTCCGGAGTCAACGATGGTTGACTCGTAAGTCTCCACGAACGATGGGGTTTTGATTGACTTTCTTCCACGATTGCGGATTACTTGATCAACTCAAAATAAAAGGGAAAAATGTTTTTCGAATTAAATGAATTTTAGACACTTCAACACAACTTGTTTTTTCAATTTTAAAGAGTCGAGAAAAAACAAAAGATGACTCTAGTCGCCTTCAATTTTTATTGAGCTTGAAGTGACAAGTGCTCAGAGGACCTTTTCTTTTAAGGAGTCTAAAAAGGAGCAAAATGGACTTCTATGGAGATCTAGGCAGAGAGGATTACCAAACCAATTGTAAAACTGCAAAATACTTTTTATGGTACGGCAGTCAGTCTTCCCGAATGCTGTGTTCGGTGCATTACGATCGATAGGGCGGCAGACACGGCTTTCTAAGGATAAATGATGCAGCCTATAGTGGTCTCCCAATATATACGCGACGGTAAGTGGGAGCACAAGTCTGTACTAGCACTTGCCGTCTCAGAGTGGAGGAATCACCCAACCAGCACTGAAAGCAACAGTTACCAGGCTTTACGACGCCGGAATACGTCTCTAGCCT